>PVJS01016687.1:0-37166 GCA_004027185.1 Glis glis
GTTACCACACATTTTGTTTTTATTTTTATTTTTGCCGTAGTGGGGATTGAACCCAGGAGCGCTCTACCACTGAGCTACATCCCCAGCCCTTTTTATTTTGAGACAAGGTTTCACTAAAGTTGCCCAGGCTGGGCTCAAATCTATAATCCTCTTGCCTCAGCCTCTGAAGTAGCTGGGATTATAGGCATGCGTCACTGTGTATGGCAAATATTTAAAATATAAAAAGTGACCATCCCTGAATTGGCTGCTGGAAAACACCTTTCATAGTTATGATAATGCCGCACCTACTTAGTTATACAGTGAGTGAGGCCAGCCATTCATGGCCACCAGGGCAATTCTCGGTGTGTCTGGTCACATAGGCATGCTTGTCTACTGGCTTGAAGAATGTAGATCATGTTATGTGTGCAGTCAGCATCTAATCTCACATGTCTGATGCTGAAAAGCAGAAACAGAGCAGAAGGAAATGGCAAATAATGCTTGACCTTCCAATTCTGCTGGGAAGCTCACTTTTTTTAGGAAATTAATTTCATCTTTTACTTGTGAGAAAAACAAAGGTTTTACTTTCTTTCTAAAGACAAAACTTTTTAAGCAAGCAATAGGACAGCTACTTTTCTCAGGCCTGGTATGTGTCTGTTGTCAAAACTTTAGTTTTTGCTGTTGAAATAAATAGTGAATAATGCTCTATGATTACATATGAATTTGAGGCAAAAGAAGGGAACATTGAATTGCATTTCTTTTATAGTGACGAAAAGTTTACTGAAGACAAGATTTTTTTCTTTCTGTTTCACAGGTTCTAGAAATAATATATGAAAAGTTGTTTTTAATGGAGTTAAATGAAATGTTGAAGGACATTACTGTTTATCCTTACTTTTGGTCATTTTAACAATATATGTGATTTAAAATATGAGGGTGATTTATTAGCAGAAGATGGATATGCAATTTTTCTCATTCAAACATATTCTAAAATGTCTACAGCAAATATGTTTTGAAAATTGCAAACTAACATGCTTTTTAGCCTTATCTAAAAATGGTTCTGCTATTTCATATTGGGACTTTATTCATTTTAATATAATTACATAAATAATTTGGTTTTTGCTCATGATTCTCATTCACAGAGAATGATGGTTGTCTTCCAAGGTGAAGGACAAGCCAGATGGCTCCTGGTGGGGCAGGGCGTTGACATCAGTACTGAGAATCGAAGGCAGTGGTTCTTCTTTGTGAGAAGTTCAGGGCACGTTACTCTTACTGAGAGAAAGCTCAATTTTCTGTAGTTGTATTTGATCTTCAGTTTGATTGAGAGCTGGGAACTTAATGCTGTCCTTGAGCATTTGGATTTTCAACTCTGAAGGCACACGGAGGAGGAGTGGGTGATTTTCCATGTGTAGGATTCAGAGGATAGGCTAGACCATCGCTTTGTCCGCCCCTAATAGAACCTATGCGCAAGATGACTTTGTGGCTAATGGCACAGTTATCTTTCAACTTCTGAGGAGAGAGCACATCTTCAGTTATGCTAGTTCATGATCTCCCAGCAGTGTGAAGATTTATTTACTCATGTCTCTTTAAGTAAGTGCTCTCTCTCAATTTTTCTTAAGATTTTGATTTTTTAATAAAATACTGTGATTTCATGCCCAATTGTTTATTCCATGTATACTCTGAAAGGTCGACTGATACTCTTTGATATGAAGTTGTATTAAGGTTTTCTCTATTTTGAAGCATGAATAACAAATGAAGAACTTAGAAATTGTATGTAGCTTCTTTAAGATCTTACAGGTATTGCAGTGTGTTGGTGCAAATTTTGGAAAGCATTTGAGTTCTCTAACATCTGTTCAGAGAGCTAGGCACTTAAATAAACTCAATTAGCACAGCACAGGGATCAGGCAGGTATGCCATCTGTGTTTCAGCTCGACTCTGCTATTATATTGTATGTGGTATGTAAGAGCTACTTGTTGTAGTGCTGTTTGTACCACTTATTTTTATTTTCCCTGAAACTTATATGTGAATTTAGAAGTAGCATTTCAACAGAAAAATCACTAGAGACCTGAATAAACTTGACTGAATGATAAAGATGTGCTTTGCACACACAGAAAGGCAGTCTGCTTTATATTTTGGTCAGAAGTGATTGAATGAGCTTCTACACCTGCAACTCAGTGCTTACTGGGCCTCAGCATTTGTATATCACAGTATAGAAAGACAAATTTCCTGGCTCTTAAACGAAACAACATGGTATGGATGTTTCACAAAATAACACTTATATAATGTTACTTTAGCCTTTTTTTTGTATTTGCTTTTCAAGAAGTGCCCTACCAGGTTTAAAGCAGAGCTTGATTGCTAGCAATACACGTTACTGACATTGCTTTATTTCTTATACATTTAAGCTTTATTCCATACACAGACATGATATTTACAGCTATTTGTAACCATATTGACTAGATTTTGGTTTTCTTTTTGTTTTTTTTGGCGGTACCAGGGATTGAGCCCAGGGGCATCTACCTCCGGGCTACACCCCCAGCCCTATTTTTTATTCTTTTTATTTTGAAACAGGGTCTCACTAAGTTGCAGAGGGTCTCACTAAGTAGCTGAGGCTGGCTGCGAACCCGGATCCTCCAGTTTCCGCCTCCCAAGTACTGGGATTATAAGCATGTATCACCACGCCTGACTTAGATTTTGGTTTTCAAACCAAATAGTATGAATATAAAAATAGCCATGGTCAGTCTATCTGAATACAATCTCAACTTTAAAGATCTTAAGTCTCCTTTCTTCTTTCTCTCATTAATTTTTTCTTTCATTAATATTTTCCACTAGAAATATTTATTGACTTCCTACCATGTGCCAAGCACTGTGACAGCTGTGGGGATGCAGCGGGGAACAGGACAAGCGAGTTCCAGCCCTGAGGACACTTGCAGTTTAGTGGGAAAGATGGACTTTTTGTGTATGTGTGTAGCACTGGGGATTGAACTCAGGGGCATTCTACCTCTAAGCTACACCCCCAGCCCTATTTTATTTCTGTTTTGAAACAGGGTCTCACTAGGTTGATGAGAGTCTCTCTATTTGCTGAGGCTGTTCTCAGACCTGCAATCCTCCTGTCTCAGCCTCCCAAGTACTGGGATTACAAGCGTGCGTCACCATGCCCAACAAAGATGGACATTTTAAAAGTACACAACTGTACAAATAAAAACAAATCACACAAAGAATTCAGTAATTAAGCTTTATGAGAGATACCCCTGTTGGTAATAATAATATCCCTCCCACCTGCTCAAGAGAGCCACTGATAGCCCCTGCCTCTCTCCAGTAATGAGAAGACATGATTAAACCTTTCACTGTAGGCCAGCTTTTGCTGTACAGCTGACATCTGTATTCTATGTTTGGGCTCAGGCTCTCCAGTGAAAAGCTCCCGTATGCAAGACACGCTATATTATGTGATGGAAGAAGGACATAGGGATGAGGGAGACACAAATTCTTGCCTGAAGGAACGGGGGAGAGAGTGTGTACCCCCCCCCCCACACACACACATACACACTACCCGTTTACTTATATATCTACACAATGTAAGTGATGGATTTATTTATTTATTACTGGAGGTTGGACCTAGAGGCATTCTACTTCGGAGCTATCCCCTCAGCCCTATTTTATTTTTTATTTTGAAACAGGGTCTCCCTAAGTTACTGAGGCTGGCCTTGAACCTGTGATCCTCCTGTTTCAGCCTCCCAAGTACTGGGATTACAGGTGTGTACCACCACGCCTGGCTTATGGGATGTTTAAAATGAGGAATCTTAGGAATTCGGATGTGGTGATTAAATGATATCTAGTCTGGGTGATTAGTTAATGTTTCTTGGAGGTGTTCTTTTAACAGACTTAGGAAAAATAAAAGGACTTTGAGGACATATGGAGGATAAGGCATTCCAGGTAAAGGGAATAGAAAAAAAAAACAAAAAAAGAAGGTGGGAAAATTTGAGGCATTTTGAAGGGTTGACACAAGAAAGAAAAACAGAAACAAACCATTAAAAAATAGTTCATATGGATATGGAAGGAGGTAAGGCTGGCAGGACAAATTGTGGCCATATTACTGAGGCTTTTTAATCCCTGTTGAAGGATGTAGTGGACTTTAGTTGATAGAGTGCAAATGGCTACTCCCAATCTTTAGGAAAGAAGACTCTTTAGGAGAGATTAACAACCCCCACCATTAAGCAGGGTAACCGCAGTGCAAAAGGCCTGGAACTCAGCCCAGCCAGCTCCGCCGCTGTGCTCTGGGTGAGGGATGCGGCTGGCCTGAACTGTCAGTGTTCATCAGTTAAATAAGAGTTTGGGGTTTAAAAGAAATTTGCAAAAATGCCCTGAACTTTCTCAGAGGTAACCTCCAGACTGGAGAAGCCATTGGCACCCCCCCACCCCAGTCACAGACTGATCCCTTTATGACTAACTTAGAAGACAAGTTTTCCTGTCCTGTTAAGAAAGTCATGGTGGCCTCTGAGTGCTTTTAATACACATATTTAATTTGGAAGAAGAACCATAAGGGTGAGAAAGTGGACAGATTTCATCAGACATCACCACAAATCTTTCTGAGATGATTTTAGCTGATATATGAATAAATAATCACCCCGTCTTGAGAGTTAAATATTTAAAGCTGGCTCCCATTTAGAGTTCATGTATAATACAGGGATGATTTTCTGGGCTACATACTTCCGTTCTTCATTTCCTTCTTTTTAATCCATTATAGCGATTGTTCTTATTCCATCCCTTTTCAGTGCCCTGCATGAAAAATTATTTCAACGTTGCACACAAATCTTTTGTGAAAGAAGAAAAGGAAATTCAGCTTGTGGGTCTCAGCAGGAGTGAAGTTAATGCAGCTTAAAATAATGCCGAAAAAGAAGCGCTTATCTGCAGGCAGAGCGCCCCTGATTCTCTTCCTGTGCCAGATGATTAGTGCACTGGAAGTACCACTTGATCGTAAGTATTAACGTTTTAAAGCTCCCAGGCCCGGAGTCAAAACCTCCCAGCATTTGCCATCACCCCGAGCTGTGTGGATGGAGACCGTGTCTGTGTGCTACTGCAAAGCTAATCGAAGTTAATTTGGCTTTTACCTTCAGTGACTGGTGTTTACAAAGACTCACATCTTAGAAATGGCCATTGAAGCTGCATAACACACTGTCCCTGCCCTTTCATTACCCTTCCTCCCTCTCGGGTGCCTTTTGTGTACCATGGCAGGAAGGGCCTGAGAAGGGGGGACTTTGCCAGCTGCTCTGATCCCCCATCAGGTGGCTCTTTGTAGAAGTCCTGCAAGAAAACCATCTGAACCACTTTACAAGGATCTTAGAGATGCCCCACTATCTCCTCACCACGTCACTTCTCCATCCTTATGCTGAGAGCGAATAGATGGGAGGATGGGCTGTTCAACCCAGGGCCCCTCTGTATCCCCAAACCACCCAGACTTAACTTCTCTCAATTCAGACAAGACACATTTATTTCACTTCCTAATTTTGAATTCTAAATATAAGTCTGGAACTAGGAAAAAGTGTTTTATCCACAAGCCTAGTGAATAGTCTTTTTTGGTTTAAATGACGTGATCAAAGACCTAGCTGAAAATTTTTGAGAATAAGTAATCTGCAAAAATGCTAATATGCAGCAACAACAACTGTGTTTAGTCCACTCTTTCATCGAATAGTAAAATATAAGCCATATTCTTCCTGGTCTGGGTGGCCTGTTTGCAAAAAATAAAGATAATTCTAGGTTCCAACTGTTCACTTTTCCTGCAATGGAAAGCAGAATTTCAAACCTGGATAATTACTGTACTTCAGAGTTGATTTATCCTTTATCCCTAATCTGCATGACCTCTTTAAATCCATTAGCCTCCTGAATAGAACATCTGTTTGGCAAGCTTTCCAAGGTGCAAGGAAGACAGCACTTTCCCCAGGCTATTCAATTGTTGGGATGTCCTTTTTTGCCATAGAAGTTGCAACTGCCAGTGGGAAGACATTAAGAAGAGATGTATTTTACTCCACACTCGGTTCGCTTCCTTTGCCACGCTCCTATAGTCTAAAGTACAGCAAAATGCAATATTTTTTCTGTTTTAAAAAATATTCATTCAATGACCTCAATTTCTATTTTAAATATTTATATATATATATATATGTATATATATATATATATGTAAAATTGCTTAAGTTTATGGAGCAGGACTGCCTAAGTAAGCATTTGCCTCAACAGATACACAGGAAAGAAAGAAAAGCACTTGAGAGAAATGTTTTTGTCCTTTCCCATGTTAAATATACTCCCCTGTAATCTGACTGCTCAATATAGCAATTGGAGGGAAACAGGCACCTAGGGCTAACTCAATTACTGCTGCTAATGGAGAAAAGGCATAACCATGATGAAAAGAAAATCCCGGGTAACTCAGGCACTCCTGCATTAACCTGTACAAGTAGTAATGACAGCCAGAGCTGCAGAATGATTGGAATTGTATGCAAATGTAATTTCTTTCCCACCCCCGTTCCACACACCCTTTCTCCATACAGGAGCCTCTCCTTGGTGTGGGACCCAGCAATTCCTGTGCAAGCGAGGAATTTAGAAGCAGAAATAGGCTAGCAGTCTAAAAAGTTTAATTACTGACTTGGAGAGTAACCATAGAAATATAGAATTCTGAAATCAGTGTTGGGCTTGGCGGGGATGGAATGTTGTCATTGTAGCGATGTCCCATTGTTAGGTATTATTACCATATGCATAGTGATGTCTGGGATAATAGGATCAGACGCTACACAGTATGTGACAACTCAAATTAATTGTAGATTTCAGCTGTTTTTCAAATTGAACATAATTACTTGCCCAGCACAATATGTATGGAATGGAATCAGCCATTCCTGTTTCCTCGAAGGATCTTTCTCTTTCTCTCTCTCTCCACCCCCATAGTACTGCCTTTGCCATTGTTCTCCCATGTATTTATGTGAGAAGTTGCTGCAGGAGCAAACAAATCCGTTAGTGCAAGTTTCTTTCTTTTGCAACATCACAACTTCAACCTTTACTCTATGGGTTTTTAGGTCAAATGAAACAGAGGAGATGCCCATTTTATCTTCAGGGTTCTAATGTTCTCATTACTAACATCTGATTTTCTTTAATCCTGTTTGCCCACTCACCTGCTGATATTGATGGGGAAAAAGCAAAACTTCTTGAAGACTGTAAGTGTCTTTCTATAAATTATTAGGCAGTGTGAAAAATTGGCTGTATCTTTGTTTTTTGAATTAGTACTGTGAATTAAATGTTCAATGTTATGTTTTGTGATGATTGCCTTTTTACGCATGTGTGTTTTCTGTAGCTAAACATTGCATTTAAATACCAAGGTGCAAATATAATATATTACCTGCATGATTTGTGAAGACGTGGGTATTATTCTTTTACCAATATGCTGCACTACTAACTTCCAAGCTTTATTCACCTCTGATGTAACTCAATGAGAAAATTCACAAAATTTAGAGACAATGATTATTGGTTCTAAATGCTGGAATAAAGATGTATCTTTTGGTGTTTTTTAGAAGGTGGGTACATGCAGACGTTTCACCCAGGTCAGCTGCTGCATGCCTACTGCTTTAGCCTTCAGAACTGTATAGCCTAGTGTTTCTAGGTTCCATCAGTACACTAACCCAGCGAATTAAAATATGGCCTTGAGTTGTGCAAAAGACAAGCAGCTCCCAATCACATCATTTCTGAGCAGCTTGCTCTAAGCAAAAACTTCTGCCACCTCACCTCTGACAGCCAGGCAGCATTACCATCTAGCAAAAAAAAAAAAAATTGTTTTCAGATATTTGAAAATTTCCTCTGATGTTTTAACCAGGAAATTATGTAAAATTGTTTATTATTGCTTATTACTACAAAGCATTTGTTAATTGTCATGTGACCTAAGCACTGTTCCAAAAGGTGCCTTTGAGCCGGGCATGGTGGTACACGCCTATAAATTCCAGTACTTGGGAGGCTGAGACAGGAGGATCACAGGTTCGAGGACAGCCTCAGCAAGTAGTGAGACTCTCATAAACCTAGCAAGACCTTGTTTCAAAATAAAATTAAAATAGGGCTGGGGGTGTAGCTCAGAGGTAGAATGCCTCTGGGTTTAATCCCCAGTACAAAAAAAAAAGTTGCCTCTGGATGATAAACTCCTGGCAGTTAGGAGTGGCATCATAGCCAGATCAGCTATAGACACATGAAAAGAAGCTGTGTATTTAAAACCACAACATTTGCACCTCTGTCACTCCCAAAAAAGCACAAGGAGTTGGCTGGAGTCATTCCTAAGAGTCCCTCCCCCACTGCCTGTGTTAACCATTTTGGGGGGTGAGGAATCCCAGGCCTTCTTCCATTATCCCAAACTCTGTAATCCTACAAACTGAAGGATGGATCACTCAAAAGGTGAAACTGGTCCAAATAAAAATGAGTATGATTATAATTTAAAAACAGCAAATGCCCTTAAACCTTTCTAGTGTTGCCATGTACAAAGAATTTTACACAAATTATTTTATTGGTCTTCTCAGCTACTCTATGATGTAGATACTACTTTTAAACCTCATTTTCCCTCTGAAGAAACTAGGTCTTACAGCTGTTAAGAAACTTGCTTGAGGTTTCACAGTTAGTAAGAAACAAACAGAGAAGTTCTGAAAAACCAGACCAAACTGCCAACCAGCATTGGAAGTCAGCAGGGCTAGAAGAACCAGGGTTCTGTGTGTGTGGTGGAGGCTGGAAAGAGGAGCTGGGTTAGTTGGAGGATGAGGAGGGGATGGTATGTTGCTAAAGGGAAGGGAAATTGATACCATCCAGTATCATACATATAATTGGTACACCATGACAATAAAGAGTTTAGCTTTGGATCTACACTGTAGGAGTTACTTGGATATTTAGAAAGAGACACCTAGTGAACAGCAAGCAGGCAGAACCACGTGTACAGACTTATGACTTGAGATGCAGAGGCATTAAATTAAGCCCCAGCAACAGTTAACCTTGATAAAGAGAGACAAGCGCAGGGAGAGAGTTCCTGAACTTTGGGAGATGCTTGGTTGGCAGGTAGAAGAGGTTTCACAAAGGAAGCACAGACTGCAGACAGGACAGGAAAGATCCGGACAATGAATAACTTAAATGATCCAAAATATCAGATGCATCAATAAAGGAGTGGAAAGTGAGAATCCAAAGGAGGGCATTGGGGAAAGTTGCAGGTGCGAGGAAGGCACAGGAAGCAGGGCTACCACAATGCAGGGCTTCGGGGCTACAATGCACATGTGCCTCTGTCAGCACTACTGACTTGGGGCCAGAGAGACTTTTGCTGTGGGGGCATTGTAAGATGCTGAGAAGCATCCCTGGCCTCTTCCTAGCAGAGGCCAGTACCCCTACCACCGCAATGTGACAACAGAGATTGTCTCCAGGTATGGCCAGATGCCCTTCGAAAGGCAATGCAAACTGCCCTGGTGGAGAACCACTGGTCTGTGTAACCTCTCCCTGGAGTAGAGTGAGGCAGTGATCTTCCAGCAGGAGTAGTGGAGAGAGTTTGTTGTCCTCTCTGCTTTGTGCTTTCCTCGTCAAGCCGTTTTGCCACTCTGAGCAACAAAAACAAGGGTTGAAATAGATTATTTCTCCAGTTGCTTCCTGTTCTAAGACTGATTTCATAAGAGGAAAACATGGTGATCTTAGAGCAACTTTAAGAGCCCTAGAGGTCCAGATACTGTCTTTCTTCATATTTTATTATTCTGGGTCAAAACAACTCCCCCTTACAATTTCATAATAAAGGATCAGATAACACTTGGAAGAGAGTAATGGGAACATTGTCTCCTAGAACAGAGAACTTCAATTCCATTAGTCTTCCAGATAAGACTATTTTTTCTTTGTTCCTAGTTCACTTACTTCCTGGTTCTAATAAAGCATATCAAGTCTTCAATTTGATGAACTTTTTAATATTAGCTTCTCAAATGTATGGTTCCCAACATATGTTCATTTATATCAGCATACTGATGAACTGTAAGCAGGTTACTCTCTCCTAAGAGAGACTCAAATCTATCTCATAAGTCAAATTTCATTGAAAGACATCATTTGTATCAAAGGTATCAGAAGAATTTCTCATTGTTACATCAGAAAAAAGTATTAATATTAAGCTTATATTGGTAATTATTTCCCCAGACTTTTAGTGTGGGCAAATGGACTTTGAATGTGTGTAAAGTTACCAAAAGGAAATCATGCCTTGAATTCAACTTTTAGTTGAAAATCTATTGTGCTGCCACAATAGAAATTACTAGAACTGTTTGGAGCATATTTAGTCTAAGGCAAGTGATTATGATACAGGAAAAATGGTTGTCGTTATGATGTGAAATGATTTGTTTCTTTATGTTACTCTTCTTCCTGAAATTCAGTGGTACAACCTCCAACCATCACTCAACAGTCTCCAAAAGATTACATTATTGACCCTCGGGAGAATATCGTAATCCAGTGTGAGGCCAAGGGGAAGCCTCCTCCAAGGTACATGTGCTTCCTGCTTTCTTGTAGTGCTGAAAATAAGTCCGGGGCTCTCTGAAAACAGAAATAAGTTTGGAAAGAATAAGGTAGGCCATGCAGAGCACTTTCTTTTTCAGTTGGATATTTCTCAATGTGACTGACTAGATTACCCTTTGGTTTATCCCTAGAGTATCAGTTGTAGGTTTGTGGTTTTGTTTCCCAGCTTAATTAGAGCCAATTTGTTCTTCTTAAAACCTAGATTATTGCATTTCCATATTTATACTTTTCTGCAAAACGTGCATCATTTGTGGGAAGATGTAGGAAAAGCTGCCTAATCCTGTCTCTGATGCTAATGGTCTTATGACAAGGCAAATCCCCTTTCTCTGGGCTTTAGTTCCCTCATCTGTTAAAAAGAAAAAGAAATTGAATTTGATGATTTCCGAGATCTCGCCTACCTCCATAGTGGCCCATAAAATAGTCTCAGATGGTTTTCCAGACTTGTCAGGGTTCAGTACTCAGGATTCTACATATGGGTCTTGGCATGGACACTCCAAAATCCAGTTCAGTCAATACATTTTATAAATGGAAAACCGATGCCAGTAATACGAGATAATTTACATAATAACTTATAGGTAATAAAGAAGTGAAGGATTTATTAAACTATTGCAAACATCTGAGAAAAATTGACTGGCACTAAATATCAATTATAGCAAAATGTCCATGAAAGGTTTGCTTCAAAACAATATTCTGCCATGTTACTAGAAACCCTGCATCAGACAGCCCTAACGTGTTGTCCTTTAGTGGAGTTCCCCTTCAGTTTCATGCTCATTTAAAACCTTCTATATCTCTCTGTAAGGCAGGATCTCTCCTCCTCAGCACTACTGACATTTTGGGTTGGGTAATTCTGGGGTGTGGGACTGGAAGCTGTCCTGTGCATTGTAGGATATTAGCAGCATTCCTGGCCTCTACCCCTAGGCACAGGTGGTACCACCACCACCTCCTGTCCTAGTTGTGACAACTGTTGTGATAAGGATAAGCAGTGGGAAGGAAAAACCAAGTGGGCCCAGAAGGCACTGTGGAGTTTAGAAATTTATGCTTTTATATGCTCTTGGCCATCACTGATTTGTGACTAGTTATGAAGCATTTAATTCCTTGAGCACTGTGACTTTTATAGGAGACTATTATCTGCATAAATAAAACTGAGAGAGAGGAATCTCAGTTAAAATTTTGGCATACCTTCCAGGAATTCACAAAATCACTGGGTGCAGTGGCACATACTTATAATCCCAGTACTCGGGAGGCTGAGACAGGAGGGTTGCAAGTTCGAAGCCAGCCTCAGAAACTTAGTGAGGCCCTGTTTCAAAATAAAAACACAGTGGGTATAGCTCAGAGATAGAATGCCCCTGGGTTCAATCCCTATTACCAAAAAAAAAAAAGGAATTCATAAAATAATCTCTAGAATTAAAAATTCCTAAAATGAAGTTTATATAGAATTACCACTTTTAATGACTAACATTTGAAACACCCCTGAGCTTGTATCTCTTATCCTCCTTTCAATCTCCACTTTCCATTTTGGTAGCTTGAAATGGGTCTGGTCAATTTTCAACACATCTAGATAGTCTTTGTGGAGGCCTTTCTTGTCACATTTCAGCCCAGAGAAAATTGTTATAGATAGGTTATCAACTCTAGGAACAATGGAGTTTACAATAAAAATGCTAATAAAACTCAAAAAGAATGTGTCTGGGAGACTTTTTTCCTATATCTTCTTAGATAAATGACAGGCAATTTGTGTTAGATTTGGGCTGGTTTAAGGAAGATGTGTACCTCAAAATGTATAAGCAGCACGATTCAGTGCAACATCTTCGGGATGGAGACCTATTGCTCATTTACTGAATATTAAAATCTAATAATTATTTCTAAAAACCCACAAAACTGTTAGGAACTTGTTAAAGAGTAAGTAACCCTATTTTTCTAGATATTAATAAACTTAATCCTTGATGTGTTTGGGCAGCTTTTCCTGGACACGTAATGGAACTCATTTTGACATAGATAAAGACCCTCTGGTCACCATGAAGACTGGCTCAGGAACACTCATAATCAACATTATGAGTGAAGGGAAAGCAGAGACCTATGAAGGAGTCTATCAGTGTACGGCGAGGAATGAACGAGGAGCTGCAATCTCTAATAACATCGTCATCCGCCCGTCCAGTAAGTGAGACTTGCCACCCAAGCAGGAACCTTTGAAAGTGTTGCTCCAAGATTCAGCATCCGTTACATCATCCAAATACTATAACAAGAAAGTGACTGCATCACTTCCAATATTCCTACTTTGTTTGCATGGAAATTATTACCCCTTTCTATTTTTCCTTAGAGAGTTCTTCACCCTGCTTTCCCAATCCAGTGTGTCTTTTATCCAAGTCTTGAATAAAAGACCAAGGTTGTTGGGTTTTTTTTAAAGAAAGCATTTCTTCCCTGAATTGATCTGATAATCTGTTTTGCATGGGCTTCCCTAAATGAATCTAATTATTTGTTTTGCACATGCCTTATGTATAAACAAAATTCCTACAGCCAGATAGAAATACATTCAGTGTGATATGGGTATTAGAAGACTAAGTGTGATTTCTTTTAAGGTTTTTGTTTCAAAATTTCACTGGAAATAAAATGTCCTCACTATTGATATTATTGTGGCTCTTTTTGAAGTGGCCAGAACCAAAATTCTCTCAACAACCTCAAGAGCAGTAACTTGCAGTTCTGGTCATTGTGAAAACTTTTAAAATTACATGTGTAATATGTGTTTAATATAGAAAAAGTAATTACAAATAAAAATAAATTTAAAATTACTCGTGAGTCCTTCCATTCAAGGAAATAATCACTGCTCAAATATTCTTTCCATTCTAGGCAAATATGTATATATATATATATGAGTAAAACCAGCTCATTCTGAAATACTATTTTACAACCTTTTCTGAACTTATTGACATATATATATATTCTCCTATCAATCTTATAAATAAGTATACTTATATAATACTGTGTCACATCTAAATGTTTTCCATTCTTTGTAGAGAACATGCTGGTATTGAAATTAAGTGTCTTTGTGATGATGTATTTAGTCTAAATTCTTAGACACAAAATCACTGACTCAGAATTTACATTATCAATGTCAGTCAATGAGAATTTAGAAGTTATTTTTATTGTTATGTATGCTTAATGTACATAAATTCCAAATAACTATTTCCCCAAATGTTTGGTTTGCCTTTCTTTTTAGTGCTGTCTCTTTTTATTTTTCCTTAGAGAAATAATCCATAAGGTTTATTTTATTTATTTAATAGGGTCACCATTATGGACCAAAGAAAAACTTGAACCAATAATGCTTCGAAATGGTCAATCTCTAGTACTTCCCTGTAGACCCCCAATTGGATTACCACCAGCTATAATATTTTGGATGGATAATTGTAAGTTTTAACAATAAGGACTTTTATTTCTTCAAGAGTCTTATAATTGTTTGCTGTCAAATGATTTCCTCTTGTGATTCATGAAGTGCTTATAAAATGTGTTCTTAAAGGAATCTTGTGATTCATAAAGTGGTTTAGAGATGTTCAGGGAAATAGCTGCTCATTGAAGAAAATAATATGTCATTTCATTCAGTCACTCAATTTTATTGAGCACTTACTATGTGGCCAGGCACTTCACTAAATAAACCAAACAACCCACTCTCACTGAGCTTACATTTTATGTCGTAAAAGTGGATGGAGCTAGGGAAGGAGACAAACAGGAAGCACATTTAGAAAATCTATGTCAGTTGACAATAAGTGTTATGAAGGAAAAGAAAACAGGGTTTTAAGCCCAGACCTAAAGGAATGAGAAAGCAAGCCAGACCCCCAAATAGCTGGTGGAAAGGGAGCACTGGTGCAAGACCTAAGTCAGGAGCATCCCTGGTGTGTGTAAAAAACAAACAAATATGGGGCTGGAGAGATCCCAGGGGGAGCGTTATAGACAAGGTCAGGGAGGTCACAGGGACTCAGTGGAAAAGGCTATGGCTTTTGCTCTGAATGAAGTAAGGAAACTTTGAAAGTGTGAGTTTATCTGAACCACAGTAATAGTATCACTTCTGCTCATGCAGGGAGAGAGAAGACAAAAGAGAGGTGAAAGGCAGTGCTCCAGGCAAGGGCAGATGGTGACCTGGGCTTGGGCATTAGCAGAGAGTGGGTTAGACACTGGATAGTTTGAAGGTAGAGCCCCAGGATGTATTGGGGTGGGGGTGGAAGCATGAGAGAGGAATCAGAGATAAATAACAAAGTTTAGAAGCTGAACAACTGGTAAAATGGAGTTGCTATTTCCTGAAACAGCAGAAGCCCTCAGTGGGGAGGAAATCAAGCTGTTCTGAATGTGCCAGATTTAGTTGTTTGTTTTTTAATTCCTGACAATATCTGTTACTAATAGCCTTCACTAAGTGCCAGACCCTTTGGTAAGAACATCACATGGGCTTTCCCATTAACTTTTTACAGCATATTTATGAGGGATGGCCAATTATTTTTTTCCATACTTTTCAGGTAAAGAAACAGGCAATGGGAAATGAAGCCATTCATTAGGCAATTTTGAATTTGTCTACCCCTGTCCCTACCGTTGCGTGTGGGGGGGGTGGGGGCACTGGAGATTAAACTTGGAGGCTTTTTTTTTTTTTACCTCCGAACTACATCCCCAGCCCTATTTTACTTTTTTTTTTTTTTTTGCGGTACCAGGGATTGAACCCAGAGGTGTTCTACCTCCGCGCTACATCCCCGGCCCTATTTTTTATACTTTATTTTTGAAACCGGGTCTCACGAAGTTGTGGAGGGCTTACTTTTTATTTTTAAACAGAGTTTCACTTAGTTGCTGAGGGCTTTGCCAAGTTGCTAAGGCTGGCCTCAAACCTGCAATCCTCCTGTCTCAGCCTCCCAAGTACTGGGATTACAGGTGTGTGTCACCACACCTGGCATCTTTCCATGTCCTTGAGGGAATTGTTTCTTGTGATGCCTCTTCCACCCTCCACAATTTCCTATGCTAATAACTTAGCATGTTATCTTAGTGGTAGCACATGGTTTGGCTTGGGAACTAAGGAACCGGAGTTGGAGATATGAGAGGTCTGTGAGACATTCTTGTTGAGATGCCTAGCAAGAGTCAGAGGTGCATGGGTCAGGAGGATGATCAGCAATGCATGGACCATTAGTGCACAGAGAGTACACCCTAGAGCACTGAGATGGATGGGAGCATTTGGGGAGGGGTGCAGGTAGTGGAGAGCAGAGGTTGGGGGACTAAAACCAAGAGCCCTCTGGAGGTGAGGAACTTAGGGAGAAACCAACAAAGCTGATGAAAAGGAGCAGTCACTGAGATCAGAAGAGATCAAAATGAGAATGGCATCCAGGGGGCAAAGTGGGAAAAGTAAGTCAGAAGACAGAATGATAACTGTTTCAAACGCTGCTGATACCTTGAGGACCGAGGGGCAGCTATTGGATTTGGCAACATGAAGGTCGCTGATGACTTTGACAAGAGTTATTCCAGTTGGAATGGTGAGAATAAATTCAAAATATTTGTAGAAAACATATTCTATTCTCACAACATAATTTCTTCTGCAGTCATAGGCTATACATATTACTAATGAGAAAATTTGGCTCTAACACTCAATTTTCATTTTTTACTCTTGTGAAATCTCTCAGAGAAGATATTACAAAGAAATGAAAAAACAAATATATATTTTCCTCTTTCATTATATAACATCCTTTACAGGTTTTTAAAGAATAAGTAGCCAACCAAATATAAGTGAGTGACTTACAGCTCTGAGAACAAAATTCTCCAAATGTCACTGCTAAAATGAGGCCCAGTATTTAGTCATTGGTCCTTATTCAGAACTGGTTTCCTTTCTGCTTAATGAAGAGACATATCACATGTAAACTCTCAGAATCATCTGACTGTGGAACTATTTTTTCCCCACATTGCATAACCAGCTATGTCATTTACATACACTTTAGGCTGTTGGCAAAGCTTCTGACCTTTCAAATGCAATTGCATTTGGAATATGAGAAAAAAATTGAGATCCATAAAGCACTCTTGGAAGATGACATTATAAAATTATCCATATCTGCATACATTTTTCCAAGGGTAATACAAAGAAACTCAAAGAGCAAAATGGTAACAGCCTAGTGAAGCCATACATTTCATCCATCAACACCCATGAATAATAAAAATACAGCAGGAGAAAAAAAAGACAATAAATACATGTTTTTAGATTTGTGTATTCATTAAATAAATGTACACACTCTTACCAAGTATTTTTGAAACAGTCCTTTTCTGGGGGATTAATGGCTTAAAACTATGAATTTGCAACCACTGCCACACCTCCATCTTAATCAAGAACTTGGTTAATATGTTTAACCGATGGTGTTAAGCTGTGAGTCTATGTCTCTCTATCTTTTCCTGCATGAGGGAGCTTCAATCTTTTAGCCATAGTTTTGCATTGTGTGAAGTGTTAGACCAGGCACTGTCACAGGAGGAGCACACCTGATCCACTGAAACTGAAGAAATCCTGTGGAAAGATAGAACACCTGGCCTAAAGTCACTGGGGTGTACAACTTGATCTAGTTTTCTCACTTTGAAGCTGAAGAACTCTCCATGAACTGATTCAGGAGCTTCGGCATCCATTTGAGCTGGCCAAGTATCACTTCATGTGGAGATCAGTGGGTCTCACCTCCCTGCAAACTTCCTTCACATAGGAGATCTTCCCTCCATGCCTAATACTAGACACTTCCTTAACTAGATCTGAGGTGAGGTAAACTGTCATGCTTGAAACTGGAAATTCAGAGTGCTGATGGTCATTCATTTAATTCTTCTATGAATATTTGAAGGAGCCCCTATGAGGGGCCAGGTCCTGGTCCAAAGCTACAACAATGGATAAGGTGTCTGCCCTCCTGGAATTCTCGTGTGGGAAGACAGGCAAGAAGTCATACATATGATGAGGAAAATATGTAGTATGACAGAGATGATAAGTAATTCACAAAAGAAAAAGTATTGAACCTGTGTGTGGGGGAGATTTTCAAGGGCAGGTCACAGCATTAAATAGCATCATAGTATCCTTACACCTTTTTGGTCATTGCCCATTTGCTGCCTTACTCTTTTTTTTTTTTTTGCGGTACCGGATTGAACCCAGGGGTGTTCTACCTCCACGCTACACCCCCAGCCCTATTTTTTATACTTTATTTTGAAACCAGTCTCACAAAGTTGCGGAGGGCCTCACTAGGTAGAGAGAGAGAGAGAGAGAGAGAGAGATGGAGCTGAGGCTGGCCATGAACCCGGGTCCTCTGGTCTCTGCCTCCCAAAGTACTGGGATTACAAGCGTGCGCCACCACGCCTGGCTGCCTTACTCTTCAGTTAGACCATGAGCTCAGAAAGGACTGGAGCTGGTATGCCCAACTCTTTGCTTAGGGACTAGCAACCCATACTAACAGCCTTACAAACTTTCTCAATTTTTTTATAGACATGTACAGTTAGGGAGTATAATTTAGATATTAGAAAAAGTCATACAAACTTTTTGTAAAACATTTTCTTGTTTATACTTGCTTAATAAAAACACTTCCCTGTATGACTCTAATCTCACCTCCCAACTCCACCCAAGAAATTATGGTTGGGGGCAGTTACAGTTGGAGTGTGTGTGTGTGTGTGTGTGTGTGTGTGTGTGTGTGTTTCTTTTGGTACTGGGGATTGAACCCAGGGCTGTTCTACCTCTGAGCTACATCCCCAGTCCTTTTTATTTTTTAGTTTGAAACAAGGTCTGGCTAAGTTGCTGAGGCTGACTTCAAACCTGTGATCCTCCCATCTCAGCCTCCCAAGTACTAGGTTTATAGGTGTGCTTGCTTTTCTTCAAGAACTTTATAGAAAAGAATATATTCAAGTGAAGTCCACAGCACTATCAGTACATAAGTTGCTAATTTAGAGAGTGGCCACTTTCTGACAGAATAAGACATCTCTCTCCCTTTCTCCAGCCTTTCAAAGACTTCCACAGAATGAGAGGGTGTCCCAAGGTCTGAATGGAGACCTTTATTTTTCCAATGTCCTCCCAGAAGACACCCGCGAAGACTATATCTGTTATGCCAGATTTAATCACACGCAAACCATACAGCAGAAGCAACCTATTTCTGTGAAGGTGATTTCAGGTAAGAGTTCAGCTGCCTGAATCTTTCCTTCAATTATATTCATACATATGTGAAAAATTATTAACCATTAAATACTACTGGCTTTGAGACAAACAGGGTCATTGACAGGAAATTGCCTGAGGATCTCTGTTGTGTTAGACAGAGCATGCATACCCTAAATACTGTACTTTGCATTTTTTGCTGTGATGGCCATGACTATTTCCATGATGGCCATCTGGAGTACTTGTTGTTCTGAGCATTGGTGTGTGCTGCACGCCATTGAATGCCTTTTATTTGATAGTCCTGCAGCTTAAGTTATAGGTTGACATACTATGGATTGGGGGTGGCTATGTGAATTAGTGAGTTAGTCATATACCATGTAAAGCACTGTGTTTATTGATAGAGATGGCACTTAGCTTAGCTGTATACGTTTGTTTTTGTTGCCCAATGGATTTTGAACCTTCTCCCCTACTTTTGTGCCCTCTTCATAATATTCTGTTTATTTCAGTGGATGAATTGAATGACACTATAGCTGCTAATTTGAGTGACACTGAGTTTTATGGTGGTGAGTTATGGTGATCGTAACTGATTCTCTCCTTCATTGTAGACGTTAGTTCACTAACTTCACCTCCATGGCTATTTTAACCTTATTTCTTTATGAAATTTATAGTTACATGTTTAATGCCACTAGTATAAATGTATGTTTTCTATACAATTTAGCTATAAACTTCCAAGCATGTCACTAAAACATTCTCCATGGTGTATGTATAATAGACTTGTTATAACTGTTTTCACGTAAAGAACCATTTCACATTACTTGGATAAAATCTTTCATATATGTTCAGAATTATATTTTCCATTTTTTGTCCTGTTCATAAACTTCTCGTGAACTAAATAAAAGTTAACCAGGTGCCTTAACCTGCTAGAATACTGAGTCATCAACATTTGTAGCAACTAACATTAAGTGGACTTCATAGTAAATCATCACATTCCCCATCCATTATGTGATACAATTAGCAGTAGTATTTCTCTTAGTCTTGTTTGAAACCAGGTCACTATCTTCAGTAAAAGTAAACTTTAAAAATAAAAATAGAGTATTTAACTTCATTCTTTCAAATTGAAAAGAATTTGATTTCCTTAAGGGAAATGTGGCTCAAGTGTAGTCCAACAGTGAAAATAATGGGTTCTGGATATGAGGTCTTCTTAATTATCCATAAGGCAGAATTTCTGCAGTACTAATTTTTCACCCTTAAGAGTAGTATGGCACAACCCCTGCCTTTATTTTATTTATTTTAATATAATCCTGAAAAATATGGGCTCATGATCATTCCCAAAGTGATTTTAAAAGAGTAAGGTTCCTCCACAATCTGTAAATTCTTTAAAAAACAAATTTCCCTCAAGTAATACCTTTCTAGTATTCAGTTTTTTCTTCTGAGGAATGCAAATATTTTATATATTACCTTTTCATTCAGTTCTTGTGAACATCAATTATTTAAGTTTGAAAACTGAGAGGAGTTACAGAAACTTAAGATGTCATTTCTACTTCAAGTTTTTCTGAAAGGTCTTCAGAAGATAAGGCCACATTTTGGAAGAGTACATGAAAAGGAAGGTGGCCTGTATAAATATCCCTAAGATCTCTGACTTACAACCCTCTTTATTTGGTCATTAAGGAAACAGATTTTAATTTATTTAATGCTACCATTATTCTTAATTTATGGCTTGCAACTTGCCATACTTCTGTCAATAAATCTCTAGTTTTGTTTTATTAGCCATAAACCATGTTTGGAAATCTTGATGTATTAATCAGTGGAATTGGCTGTAATGTTATCCCTGGTGCAAATCAAAATACCTTTTTCATAATGATATTTTATAAAAAAAACCTGACATCTTCTAGAAGATAGAGTACAAATATTAAAGGATGTGTAGTTTAATAACATGCTTTTCCTATATATGTTGTCATTTGAAAACTTATCAACCCACAGAAAATTCATAAAAACATAACCTGAATTAAAGAAATGGACAAAAGAAAAACAATCCTTACTGTTAGCGGTTATGAACCAAAATTGTTTCTATTCCTGGTTCACTGAGTGGATGACAGCTATTTATAAGACAGAGAATGTTTCTGTGTAGCTCAACAGATGTCATAATCAATATTAAATTGTTTTGAAAAGGGATTAGAATTTTAGACAGCTTTTTTGACAGTGACTGTTTCTAAAAATTTATATATTTATAATGTTTAATGCATATTGATTTTCTTGTTTGTAGCTAAAGCAAGTAGAGAGAGACCACCAACACTTTTAACTCCAGAAGGCAATGCAAGTCGCAAGGAGGAATTAAGAGGCAATACACTTTCACTAGAGTGCATTGCAGAAGGCCTGTGAGTTACCACTTTCTGTCCTGATGCACATTTCTTATAAAAATATAGTAGATTGGTGCAGAGGCATTTCTGTCATATGAAAAGTCATTGTCTTATACTAATTCCATCATGCACCAAGAAAAATTTAGTAATTATTTTCCAAGTAGAGTGTATGACTCTCATTCTGATTTCTATGTTATCATAAAGGGGTGTGATTTTGCTATTTTGTATGAAACTACCTCAAAGTTTAGTGGCTTGAAAATAATAGCTATTTACTATTGATCAGTTGTCTAGCAGTCTACAGGGCAGTTGTGCTGGAAGCAGCTAGGCAGAGCATGCTCATGCATCTGCTAGGTAGTCCAGCTGTGGGTTCGTGACTCCAGGGTCTGCTGGCTATTGGCCAGGGCAACTGAGCTGTGGGTAGTGAGTTTCTAGCAGTTTCACCCTGGCTTGTTCTCCTAACAACAGCATGCAAGGCATCTAAGACCTAGCCTCAGAACTGGCACTGTTCCTTTCATTACTGCCTATTAATGGATCAAAAGGCCAAGTCCTGATTCTTTGAAATGTCTCATCTATGCACAGCTCAGAACTGATAACTGATGTGCCTTTGAAAGGCATTTCAGGGAGATCTGTCCCAGATTCAAGAGCAACTCTTGGGTTAGGTCCCTATTACAAATGAGTTTCTACACGGTCCCCATCTAGGGTACCGTCCCCATCTAGGGTCCCCATCTAGGGGAACATGTAGATGCCTGGCAGAGAGCAAGTGTACTGGTATGAGCACAACCACTAATAGTCTTGAATGGAATTCCAGACTCACACTGTCCCTGACCTGGTCACTCAATGGCCTCATATTCTTTCCTGAATCTAGGACTTCAGGAGGCAGAGTCCTCTACTGGCCAAGTCAGGAAATCACACTATACATGACAGCTCCTTAAACTGAAATTAGCAATCTCCTTTAAAGATAAATTAAAAATCCATCTTTTCCACCAGAATTTTTTTAAAATCCAATTTTCATCATTTTTTAAGAAAATGGTTTAGTCTCCAAGCTCCAACTTATTAGAAGTATCATTCTGAGAATTTATGTGACTCCTCTCATAAATATCATGCAGGTTGAGTATCCCTTATCTGAAATGCTTGGGACCACAAATGTTTTGAATTTCATATTTTTCTTTGTATTTTATAATATTTACATAGAGTTTACTGGTTAAGAACCAGCATAACAGTCAAAATGTTCAAATTTAGCTGGGCATGGTGGAGCATACCTGTAATCCCAGTACTTGGGAGGCTGAGACAGGAAGATCGCAGGTTGAAGGATAGCTTCAGCAACCTAGTGAGACCCTGTTTCAAAACAAAACATAAAAAAGGCTGGGGTATAGCTGTAGGTAGAATCCCCCTGAGTTCAATCCCCAGTACCACACACACACACACACACACACACACACACACACACACTCCAATTGTGTTTCTAATGACAAGCATTGTGATCTTCCTGAGGCCTGGACCATATTCATCATTATCTTCTCAGCTCACAGTTTAATGCTTGGAGTTCAGAGGTTAGGACGTGTTTATGTTGAATTCACTTTCATTTTACCCTCATGAAACCCTTCTGCAGGCATTAGCTTAAGTCAAACATTCTTATGCCCATTAAGGCAACTAAGGCAACTAAGGCCCAAAGAAGTCAGGGATCTGAGATCAGAGAGAACGTTATAGACAGGGCTGGGGCTTTGGAAATTTAACTCCAAGTCTGTATTCTGGTTTTTCATTTGTTTCTATATTTCATGATTTAATAAGAAACAGAGTCAAATGGAAATTGGCATACAAATTTGATATATTTAATAATTGATATAATAGTATCTTTAAAATATCAGTAGTAATGAAATTAAGGAAAGAATACTAATCCTCTAATCACTTAATTCACATCATTAGATAGCTGTTATAGGAAAATTCTTCCATTTTATATGGAAATGTGTACAAAAGTTCATGGGCACAGGTATGTATGTAAGTTCTTTCTCTGTGCATTTTTAACCTTAGCTGATGAAAAATTTTACTTCAATATCATTAATTTAATAAAGGCAGTTCTCTTGGTTGACATGATATCTTCATGTAAAAATGTCTGGGAGGCCGGGTGTGGCGGTGCATGCCTGTAATCCCAGTACTTGAGAGGCTGAGATAGGAGGATTGAAGGTTTGAGGACAACCTCAGCAATGTAGTGAAACTCTTAGCAACCTATCGAGACCCTGTTTCAAAACAAAAAAAAAGAGCTGAGGGTTTAACTTGAAGGTAGAATGCCCCTGGGTTCAATCCCCAGTACCAAAAAAAAAAAAAAAGTCTAGGAGTTTTTCATTGATCAGGATTTTGAAGAAAACAATTAGGTCCCTTCAATAAAGCACTCATGCTAGCAACACTGCATCATTGAAATCAAAGTTGATGGTGTGCCATAAATTAGTATAGCTCTGATTATGTGAAAATAGTAACTTACCATTTTCAATGTAGGTTTAGAGCATTATTTATTAAAGTGTGATGCTAATTAAAATATCCATATGTTTTTCATGCTCTTTACATAAGAATCTGTTATAAACTTGCCTATAAATTCACCCTCAGAAGCAGTCACAGATGAACTTTTTTTTGTAACAACATTCTTTATTTATCCTGTCAGGCCTACCCCAATTATTTACTGGATAAAAGAAGATGGAACACTGCCCACTAACCGGACACTTTATCAGAACTTCAAGAAAACCTTGCAGATCGCTCAGGTTTCAGAAGTCGACTCTGGAAACTATCAGTGTATAGCAAAGAACGCACTGGGAGCCGCCCATCACACCATTTCTGTCACAGTCAAAGGTGGGTCACATCCAAGGTGCATTCCTCCTGCTTTCATCATGAAAGGCCCTGAAACTTCGATGTAATACACCTTTTTTTTTTTTTTTTGCGGTACTGGGGATTGAACCCAGGGGCGTTCTACCTCTGCGCTACACCCCCGGCCCTATTTTTTTATACTTTATTTTGAAACCGGGTCTCACAAAGTTGCGGAGGGCCTAACTAGGTAGAGAGAGAGAGAGAGAGACAGGGGGAGAGAGAGAGAGAGAGAGAGAGAGAGCGAGCTGAGGCTGGCTGTGAACCCAGATCCTCCGGTCTCCGCCTCCCAAAGTACTGGGATTACAAGCGTGCGCCACCACGCCCGGCTTGTAATACACCTTTGATAATGTTCTTCAATAAATGTAAATGTCTATCAACATCATGGTACCTTGAATCTTTTCTTTTTTTTTTTGCGGTACTGGGGATGGAACCCAGGGCATACAAGCTACACCCCCCCCCACAGCCCTATTTTTTATTCTTTATTTTGAAACAGAGTCTCAGTAAGTTACAGAGGGCCTCACTAAGTAGCCGAGGCTGGCCGCTAACCGCGAACCCGGATCCTCCAGTCTCAGCCTCCCAAGTACTAGGATTACAAGCATGTGCCACCACGCCCGGCTACCTTGAATCTTTTCTAGTTATTGAGCATGCATCTAAACCAGGTTAAAACTGTGCTCCTTCAACTCTTCCTCACAGATTAATTCCAATTAAAAAATAAAGAAGGAGCCGGGCATGGTGGCGCACTCTTGTAATCCCAGTACTTTGGGAGGCAGAGACCGGAGGATCCGGGTTCGCGGCCAGCCTCAGCTCTCGCTCTCTCTCTCTCTCTGTCCTTAGTGAGGCCCTCCACAACTTCGTGAGACCCGGTTTCAAAATAAAGTATAAAAAAAAAAGGGCCAGGGGTGTGGCGCGGAGGTAGAATGCCCCTGGGTTCAATCCCCGTACCGCAAAAAAAAAAAAAAGAAAGAAATAAAGAAGGAATCCAGGTGTGGTAGTGCATGCTTGTAATCCCAGTACTTGGGAAACTGAGACCGGAGAATCCGGATTCATGGCCAGCCTCAGCGACTTAGTGAGGCCTCCGCAACTCCTGTTTCAAAATAAAGAATAAAAAAATAGGGCTGGGAGTGTAGCTCGGAGGTAGAATGCCCCTGGGTTCAATCCTCAGTACCACACACACACACACACACACACAAAAGAAATACAAAAGGAATAAGGATAATAGAAACTCACTACTATAATTCCACAGGCTGCTGCAGGCAAGATCTACAGATGAATGCTAAAATTAGTGGGTGAAATTTTAAGGAGAAACAGGATATTTACATAGCTTCAAAGTGTCTCTTTCTGCCCCCCAAAAATGAATCACTGGGGAAGTTTTAACATATGTCCATTAATTCTTTAATACTCCTTCCTCAAGGAGGTGGAGCTTGCTCTCCCTCCCCTGGAGCGTGAGCCTCACTTAATGACTCACTGCTGATGAGCAGAGTATGGAATGCAGAATAGTAACTTTGCAGTAGAGACACCACCTTAGCCAGGTGATGAAGGTGAGCATCACCAAGTCATCCAGGTCTCCTGTCCTCCCTGAATATGGTGCAGCCAGATAGGCCCAGCCCCTCTGTGGCATTCTTCTTTTCTCTTCTTCTTTCCTTTTTTTCCTTTTCTTTTTTCCTCTTCTCTTCTCTTCTCTTCTCTTCTCTTCTCTTCTCTTCTCTTCTCTCCTCTCCTCTCCTCTCCTCTCCTCTCCTCTTCTCTCCTCTCCTCTCCTCTACTAGGGACTGAACCCAGGGGGGTTCCCCCTTTGAGCTATACCCCAAACCATCTCTTTTGAAACAAGGTTTCACTAAGTTACCACATGCTGGCCCCAAACTGAGATACTCCTGTCTCAGCCTTCCAAGTACTTGGATTACAGGCATGTGGCACTACAGCTGTCTGTGGCATTCTTTTTTTTTTTTTTTTTTTTTTTGCGGTACCGGGGATTGAACGCAGGGGCGTTCTACCTCTACGCTACGCCCCTGGCCCTATTTTTTTTTTATGCTTTATTTTTGAAACTGGGTCTCACGAAGTAGCGGAGGGCCTCACTAGGTAGAGAGAGAGAGAGAGAGAGAGAGAGAGAAGAGAGAAGAGAGGAGAGAGAGAGAGAGAGAGATCGCACGCGTGCGCGCTAAGGTTGGCTGCGAACCCAGATCCTCCGGTCTCCGCCTCCCAAAGTACTGGGATTACAAGCGTGTGCCACCATGCCTGGCTGTCTGTGGTATTCTTGAAATCCAAAAACCTCAGAGATGACATCAGACAAACCCTAGTTGAAAGACATGCTACCAAATTGATTAGTATTCTTCAGAAGTGTTAAGGTCAGCAGGGCGGCATGGCAGCACACACCTATAATCCTAGGATTTGGGAGCCTGAAACAGGAGGATCACGGGTTCAAGGACAGCCTTAGCAATGTAGGGTGACTCTCAGCAACCTAGTGAGACCTTGTTTCAAAAGAAATAATAAAAAAGGCTAGGGGTGTAGCTAGGAGGTAAAATGCCTCTGGGTTCAATTCCTAGTACAAAAAAAAAAAAAAGGAAGGAAGGTGTCAAGATCATGAAAGACAAGGAAACACCAAGAAAATGTCTGACTGGAGGAGGCTAAGGTGACATGACAAGTCAGTACAATGAGGTGTCTGGGACAGGATCCTAGAACAGAAATAAGGCATTAGTGGAAAAATTGTGGAAACCTTAACAAAGTATATAATTTTGTTAATAGTATTGTACTGGTGTTAATTTCTTGCTTTGATAACTGTACTTATGTCAGTTGTTGACATTAGAGGAGGTTGAGGGGATGGTACATGGAAACAAGAATGAAAAGATTTTTAAATTGCTTCCTAACTGTATAATTATATCTAATCTACAGGGCTCAGAATTTCAACTCAATTTTTTTAGCCCTACCTGTACTTGTGCTCTACAACCTTAGATAACTCTGTCCCCTCATTGATGTCTGACCAATTTTAATATAAAGTGAAACTATGATATTTGTATCAAACAGGTCAAGAGTCTGGTTAAACATTCAGGGAGCTCTTTAAACCTTCTTTTGAAAATCTAAAGTGTTCTTTGAAGCGTCACTTATTTTTTATTTATTTATTTTGTGTGTGTGTGTGGTACTGGGGATTGAACCCAGAGGCATTCTACCTCCAAGTTACACCCCCAGCCTGATTTTATTTCTTATTTGGAAAGAGGGTCTCACAAAGTTGCTGAGGCTGGCTTCGAACCTGCAATCCTCTTGTCTTAGCCTCTCAAGTACTGGGATTACAAGCGTGCACACCACACCCCACTGAAGCATCACTTATAAATTTATTCACTCTAAAAAAAGAAACTAAAAACTGTTTTGTGAAATATTTGTTTATTTATTTATTTATTGGTACTGGAGATTGAACCCAGAGGCATTCTACCTCCAAGCTATACCCTGAGCCCGATTTTATATCATATTTTGAAACAGGGTCTCACTAGGTTGTTGAAAGCCTTGCTAAGTTGCCGAGCCTGGCTTTGAACCTGCGATCCTCCTGTCTCAGCCTCCCAAGTACAGGGATTACAAGAATGCACCACCACACCTGGCTAAATGTTTATTTTTTGCTATTAAAAAAATTCAATATATTCTTTTGCTATAATACTTAATTGATTCAGACTCTTGGCCTTTTTCTCTTTTCAATAAAGCGGCTCCATACTGGATCATGGCCCCTCAAAATCTTGTGCTGTCCCCAGGAGAGGATGGGACCCTGATCTGCAGAGCGAATGGCAACCCCAAACCCAGAATTAGCTGGTTAACAAATGGAGTTCCAATAGAAAGTAAGTTTCCTTAAACTACTTCTAGTTGCAGGATATTTTTGAAGCATGTCTACATCTCACCAGGGGACAAATGGTGACGAAATGACTCTGATGAAGGAAGAAAACCATACAGAAGTTAAGCAGAGGCACCAAGTTACCTTTAGAGGTTTATTTTATTACTTTAGTTATTCACTATGATTTTGAATAATTTATGCTATTAAAATTGTGATGTGTGTGTCTATTGAGACTTGGCAATATTTGCTCTGTTTTTTACCTGCATCATCAAGAATGAGATGGGTAATGAAGAAATAAACATCAGCGAAGAGTTCATATTCTTATTTCTGTTCAAAACATCAAGCAATTGTGGAAACATAGGAGTCAGAGGGGATGGGCAGGGAGACTAAGCCTATAGACAGAGGATGCAATAAGAATAAGAAACACAGCTGGCTTACTTTAAGAAGGGTCAGTCCTAGGTGTATCCCAGGTGTTCCTTAGTTCTCCAGTCTTTAGAGGTCCCCATCCATTTAAGTATTGACACATGCCCTGGTCCCAATCCTATGCAGCATGATCAATCTTTGGCCAGTTTTCCCTCCCTGAGTATTGCTTAGATCACCCCAGAGCCATGCTGTGCCTGTCACCTTTGGCCCCCTTCCCTGTTCTGCTGCCCTACTCTCCCAGCTCATTCTTATTAGCCAGCTTTTCCCAAGCTTACCACAAGAGTCCTCCAAAATGTAGCCAGAGGACCTTCCATTAATCGTCTAAGTCACAGCAAAGACCAGTTTTGTACAGCTTGGTTAGAAGCTTGGGAATAGTAGAAGGGAATTATAGCCAAGGGAAAAAATAAACTTAAAGTGGATATTGCATCCCACTGCCCTGGACTTCTAAGCCATGGCCATGAGCAGAGAGCACACTAGCTGTTCTCTCCCTCCACCTGCGCACCACTGCCTGCTGTGGACAGGAGAATTTCTAAACGTTTTCCGCTTCTTGGGGTTCAGACATCCTCTTAGACTCAGAGAGAGAAAATCAGTTTCTTCTTCAAACCCAGCCTCGGGTTTCCCTCCCAATCAATGTGGTGATCATCTGCAAAGGTGTTTTCTACTCACAATAAAGGCGACCTCAGGCTCATGATGGAGAGCAGCCTGGCCCCTGATTGCCTCTAAGTCAGGATCAAATATTGGTTCTACTTCTACATGACTTTCCTGAAACTGACTCTTCCCCCTGAGGTTGATCTGAAAACAAGCAGGAACTTTAATATATGGCACAAGTCTCTGTTTTCCATCCTCAGGGTATGATGACTACAGGTTTAAACTGAGTAATCATACCCTCTTCTGTATTTATTGAGAGGCCACTTGTCACAAAGCCTACTAGTTATCATGCACTTTGAAACAGACAGCCTGTGTTTACTGTGAAGGGAAATATGCTCCTGAGAGAACACAGACTCTTAAAAGGCCAGTAAGTGGGGTTGGGTATTTTCACTCCCAGATTAGGATAAGAAAAAGCTGCAGAGAGTACTTTGTGGTTATGTCAGGAGACTGTTGCCAATCTCAGGGGATTATGAGAGAAAAAGTGAAAGGAAAGCCAGAACTGAAAGAAGCTTACTGGTATATACCTAAGATTTTCTGAGGGATACATACAGAATAGCAATAAGTGATGGAGCACACTCAGCACATTTGCACCATTTTTTTTTTCCAGCCCAGAGGTTCTTTGTGATTTAAGGAAGGCTGAATGTGCTTCTGAAATCTAGACTCAGCAAAACAGACAAGTGGGAGGGCACTCCATCTAGCCACTCAGCAGGGAAATGGGGGCCCAGGGACACTAAAAGATAAACCCTCCTGCTTGGCAGTCACAATGCAGTCCCAAGCAGGGCAAATTGAGACATGAGTAAGAAATTAGATAATGAGGCTGATATTTCCTTTTGATTTGCTTGTTGTCCTTCCAAATTGGTTGTCTGGGGCTGTTCCTGCTGCTATCATAACTCAGACTGGGTCATTTCTAAACAACAGAAATGTATTGCCCAGGGCTCTGGCGGGCAGGGCTCAGTGTCTGGTAAGCACCCCTTCTTCATAGATTCTGCCTTCTATGTGTGTGTGTCTGTGGTGGGAGGGGCAAAGAGGCCCCCTCAAACCTATTCTAAGAGCACTAATTTCATTCATGAGAGTGGAGCCCTCATGACCTAATCACCCCAAAAGACCTCACCTCTTAATACTATCAACTTGGAGGTAGGATTTCAAGGTATGAATTTTGGAAGGACACAAATATTCAGACCACAGCATCAGTACCTTGAACTCTAATTGTATTAAGAGTTTTGAAACTGTACTCATAGTCACTCACTCTTGAACAGAATTTGGGGAGGGGAGATCAACTGCAAGAGGCCTGCTTTGGGGGAAGAGGGCAGTGGTTCAAGGAAGACAAGTTAGGTCTTTCCTCTATACCCCAAATCATCCAATTAGGTCCAGAGCAGAAAGAGTCAGGCAAAAATCTGTCAAATCAGCCTCCAAATCAGTTAATTTCTTCCATCCCAAAGTATTCTTTTAGTCCCCTTGGGGCATAAAAAAGGAGGCCAAAAAGATATGATAGGGATTGTGCAGCTCCTACAGATCCAGGATACTGTGACCTCGGTGTGCCACAGAGCAGTCACTCTGTTGTGACAGCTCAAAACCAAAAGATGATGGTCTGGTAGGGATCCTGACCATGATACTGCAAAGACACAGCTGTTCCCCACCCCTGGGCCATGTACGATTTCTGCTGACCGGCCTTGTGGGCGGGTCCTAAGTCTTAAATAGCTAAATTCAAAGTGAACATGCCCCTATTGTGTATTGGCACCCCCCAATAAGGTGTAATGAGGAAGAAAACTGCTTTAAAGAGTCAATAGAGGTTTGAGGAGGCTTGTGCCTCAACTATTCCATCCTGCTTGGTAGTTGCCACATAAGTTTAAAGATCAAGACCCCTAAACAGAATTGCCTTTGAGATTTGGGGACCAAACAGGACTGGTGCTTGTTTCTTGTGTGCAGTTTGCTGAGTCAAGCACCTCACAGATGCACCCAGAGTGCTAGGTCGTGGGTATAGGATGGTAGAGAGATGGGAGGAGGCAAAGGCAGGACCAAGAACAAAATCTGCTACAATATACAGTGGCACTGAATGAGCATAGTCAGAATTACCGACCTTCACAGGGTTTAGCATAGGCCCCGGAAATTGGCTGGGGGCACCAGCTGGCTTGCTGGCAATACCTTCTCCCCAAGAGACTGCAGATAAGGTGGTAGACCAGCAGCTGGGGCCAGAGCACAGCTATGCTCCACAGTACCACAGTGCAGGGAGCTATGCAGGGTCCTTGCCAGGTACCTGAGGTTTGTCCCCTGAGCCACCCAGCAAAGACACATCCAGGGGTCCATACTGCTAGACACACAGCCTCCCACTCCTGATTTGTTATCATCCAAGAACGCTGCCTGACTCCTGTGTCTCCGCAGGCGCTGGCTGCTGAGTGCACACAAATACCGGAAAAGGAGAATTAGGATCAGGGTTGGGAGGGAGGTAAGAGTTGGTTTCTGCTAGCAAAATTTGATGTTATTGATTTGCGGCTCTGTTTCAGACCTGGAAACTGTTTTATAAACTGGAAGGATTAACTCCAAATCACCTGGGCTCATATCTCAATGGTTTCCGAAGTGCCATGCCCCCCATACCCCCAAGACTAGCTGGGTAACTTAAAACTTTCCTTGAGGCAACAAACAGGCTGTATTAAATATTTGCCCCAAAACCACCCAGAATGTTTTTGAAACAATCTACAGAAGTCAGAAATAAGACAGCTTTAAGAATTGGTGCCAAAGGAGAACTTAGCTTTACTGTACAACCTGCCATGCCTGAGGGGGTATGGAGACAGAATCCAGAACCAGAACCAGAAAGAAAAGGACTTCTACCAGCAGCTGAGGCAGAGCATTTCCCTACTCTCCTAGGAAGTCACCCATCAGGACTTTCGAATCACTGCTAGAGGAGTGTTCCTAAGTCCCTTCTTCTCCTCTCTGTCTTCCTCACTCTCTTCCTCAGCCTCTTCCATCCTAGTGGTGGTCCCCAGGGCCAAGGCCATGGACACCATGATTCTCGTCTCTGTCTCAGGAAGCACTGAGAGAATATAACGTGTACCGATCTTTATTCATCCCCATGAGTTGTGTTAGATCTCAGGCTATCCTGTATAGCAAAGGTACAAGATCACACCATTCTTATGTTCAAAGCCTCCTTTCCTCTCATGTATGAGGAAGAAAAAGAGCAAAAGAGACAATAAGGGGCAGAAAATCTCTTCCTGTCACAATCATATATTTCTGTGAAGGGAGCAATTGAAAGCCAGTGACACCAATAAGCAACCAGGGCAATGGAAGCCTGGTCCAGGATAGTCTCAAGATTCTATTGTCGTGGCATCCTTCTTCCTTTTCTCAAAGGTAAGGGGCTCAGATGGCCTCCCCTTATAGGGAGTAGAATAAGTAGATGAAAAGAATTCAACTCTTCACCTAAAGGTTGGTTCTATAATACGTCCAAAAGTTTATATGCCAGGAAACATTTATAAAGTTGACCGACTCAGACAATCTAAGCATTAATCTCATTAAACCATTAAGTCTGTAGTTTCTCATATTCAAAATGCATAAAATCCTATCTGGTTAACCTCTTTCATAAAGTTCTTTGTAAAATAAATTATGTAACAGTTATTAAAATATTTCAAAGATTGATAATATTCTGTACTTATAAGGTGGCATTATTATTAGTATTCTCATTATCTAAATGTTGGAAACATTTGCAGTTTTATGCAGTCATGTCAGAAGAGTTAAAGAAGATATTTTATGAAGACTATCACCCCAGTTTTACCTTTGGGGCTTCAAGTTATATGAGGTGGTTTTGTGCTATTAAATTTCTTTCTTCAGTGTCTACTTTCAGCAAATTATATTAGTTGTTCCCAGAATTCATCATTTATTATTCTTTAGGTAATTCGGGCTTGGAAGCTGCTGAATTATTCCCTCCCAGTAGCCAGCATATAGTGTCCAAAGTCTTCAAATGTCCCTGCACTAGTGATTTCATTCTGTGTCCAGCTACCAGCTGAGCCTCCATATGTCATCATGGCAGTTCCTGGGTTTGTTTGCAGTCTTTTAATAAGAGCTTAAGGAAAAATGGAACCCAAACCTCCACACACAGAGAGTGATCTACTTATTCATTACTCGTACCTAAAGAGTTTGCTTATTCCTAAATACCTTGCCAAAAATAAATATTTTAAGACTGTTCTATTTGGTATAAGCAAGGCAGATACAGTCAGTTGCCTTCAAATAAAAGAATATCTTCCCAAAGAGTTGATACCAAAGAAAAATTCAACTCAGAAATTCAACTACAGAAATACTTTATGTTTGTAAGTGATGGCTCTCTACTTGGGGAAAGTTGCCCTTCTAACTTTGTCAATTGATCTACATCTCCCAAGATCATGGTAGTATAACTTTTATCATCATCATCATCATCATCATCATCATCATTATTGTGGTTAAAAAAAATATAAAATTTACCATCATAGCTATTCTTAAGTATACAATTCAGTTATGTTAAATATATTCACATTGTTGTGCAACAGGTCTCCAGATCTTTTTCTTCTTGCAAAAAAAAAATGGAACTCTGTACTCATTAAATATCAGATGATGGTGAGACTGTGTGTGTGTGGTGTACTGGGGATTGAACCCAGAGGTATTCTACCTTTGAGCTACACCCCCAGCCCAATTTTATTTTTATTTTTTAATTTTGAAACAGAGTCTGTTTCAGAGACCTGGTTGCAGCAGGCCTTGCTTAAATTGCTGAGGCTGACCACAAACCTGTGATCCTCCCAAGTACTGCGATTGCAGGCATGCGCCATCATACCTAGCTAATGGTGTGACTTTTAAGATTTCAATATACTCAAGGAATTTGAGGAGCCCTTCTCCCACAGACTGCCATTCATCCAGAGAGATTTGACCCAGAGCTCTGTTTGTGCTTCATCAGAGTCTAAATAGCCATCACCAAACTCCACCGCCCGGCATGTCCACAGAGGTACATTCAGGGTGTTCACGTGGTTGGCACCAAGAGTCCTCTGAAGGGTCCCAGCAATGAGTGCCCAAGTGCTGTGCCTACAAGAACTAAGAATAATTAACAAAGAAAAGTCTCCAGAAGTGCTATGTTCTGTCCAGCATGCCTTGTTGAGGGGGTAAATGGGCTTCCCTGAGAGTGAGCCAGACAGGCCCTAATGACACAGACTTGGCTTTGGGACAAGGAGCATGGGCTGTTCTAATGCACACCACATTCTCAGGCCCATGGCTGAATGCTGCTATAGTTCACTTCCTAGGTCAGTGGGACATGTCTGCCCTCTGCTGTCATTATTGGTGAATCTACAGCCTATGGAAGGAATTATGATTTGTGTTTGCCTTCTGGTTGGAAGAACCTGCTCCTTAAGGTAATTTTGAAGCTCTTAGAGTCAGAAATAGCAGATGTGACCTAAGAAGCCAACTCAAAGTATCTCAACCCACCCTGCCACTAACTGAATAAAATGGAGTATCTGAGATGATTTCATAAGTTAGCTATTGATTATGATCAGTCATAACAACTCCCTTTGTAGGAACAACTCTCACACTGGCTCAGGAATGAAGGCATTAATCCGTCCATGAAGAGTAGCTTTTAAATTGGAGTTTTAGAAACCTTGAAAGCTAAAACTTTGTTCTAAACTTTATCATATGGTGCATCTTTAGATTATTCTGGTCTGAAACATCTAAAAGAATTTCAAGCTGTAAATATTATGAAATACGTGTTAGGCAGAGTAATGCCCATCCTCCTCAAAGATGTCCACATCCCAACCCTTGGAACCTGTGACTATGTTACTATACATGGCAGAACAGACTTTAGACATGTGATTAAGGTTAAGCGTCTTGAGATAAGGAAATTATCCCGGGTTATCTGGTTTGAACCCAGTTTAATCACACAAGTCCTCAAAAGCAGAATACCTTTCCTGGCCGTGGTCAGAGGAAAATGTGACTACTGAAGAATAATCAGAGAGATGTAACGCCGATGACTGTGAAGATGGAAGAAGAGACCATGGCTAAGGGAATATGGGGAGCCTCCAGAAGGTGGAGAAAGCAAGGAAATGGGTTTTTCTCTAGAACCTCCAGAAAGGAACTCAGTCCTGCTGGTATTTTGATTTTAGTTCAGTGGGACCCATACCAGATTTTCAGTTTACAGAGCTGAATGATAGTAAATTTGTGTTGTTTTAAGCCACTAAAAGTTTGTGGTAAACTGTTACAGCAACATTAAGAAAAACTTTCACAGAATGAGTGAGCGCATTACTTTGAGTATTTGTAATTAAACAAGGATGAATAACTATAGTTTAGTTTATTTTTATTAAAGTGAGTTAATAAACCACAAGTGAACCAAATTTTTTTTTTTTTTTGTATTTCAAAGTGATAAGCCAGGCGTGGTGGTGCACGCTTGTAATCCCAGTACTTGGGAGGCGGAGACCGGAGGATCCAGGTTCACGGCCAGCTTCAGCTACTTAGTGAGGCCCTCCGCAACTTCACGAGACCCACTTTCAAAATAAAGTATAAAAAATAGGGCCAGGGGTGTAGCTCGGAGGTAGAATGCCCCTGGGTTCCATCCCCAGTACCGCAAAAAAACAAAAACAAAAACAAAGTGATAAAGGAGACTCAATGTAATGATAAATATACCTTAGATGCATATTCTTTTCCTATCACCAAAGAAAAGAAATTGTATTTAGAATGAAAGTAAATTCCTCTTAACTGGCTCAAGTAGCTAAATGCCATTTCAGATGAAAGGGTGCTGGTATTTAGTTTTGATTTTGATCAACGTGCTGAGACAGTGTACTTTTAAAGCAATGTAAGGTCACGGCCTAGCATTTAGCATTCACAAAAAAAGGAATTTATCTTTAATAGCACAGCAGTTCCAAGTTGTTGGACATGCCTGGGACTAAATCCTCATGTATTCCATTACCCAGCCAGTTTTATTCCACTTCAGTAAAGGGTCAATCCTAGTCTTAACATTTTTTAAGTACTTGAGGGATTTAGGTGAAAAGGCTGTCTTTAAGAGAAACTTTACGCAATCTATTTCTACTTCAGCCTCAGGAATTCCAAGGCAGGAAAGCAAGTATTTTCCCTTTGATTACTGGCCCTACACTTATTTATGCACTGATTTGTTTGTTTCAAGAAGTTCTTAAGAAGGACAGGGTTGGAGGAGCTGGAGTGTTTCTGTATTTTTTGACTAGCTGTTACTATCTCCTTTTAATAATTCGTTGGTCTCCTCAGAAATAATCAGTCTCTTTGTGAACAAGACAGTGTTTCTTGTCTGAATTTCTGCAATTTTCACCTGAATTTGTTCATTCTTTTCTGCATCTCTCAAAATAATATTTAGTGTTACAGAATCAATCCACTTAAGACTGGATAAATATTTAGCATAAACCTATACTACTATGTAATAACTAAATGCTGAGAAGAAAAATAACAGATGCTTCCGCCTAGATTCTAGTCTTCTTGATTCATGTTTATAGATCAAGCTGGAGTTCTGTCCTACTTACTGTCATGTAGACCTCAAGACTTATAAGTTTAATATACATCTTTTTGGGCAAAGAGAAATAAATAATTTACTTTCTATTTCTACACCCCAACAGTTGCTCCTGATGACCCCAGCAGAAAAATAGATGGTGATACCATTATTTTTTCACATGTTCAAGAAAGATCAAGTGCAGTTTATCAGTGCAATGCCTCTAATGAATATGGATATTTACTGGCAAATGCATTTGTAAATGTGCTCGGTAAGCTCTCCCTTTATTAAGGACATGGCAAATTAAATTAATGATTGCTATCATCTACTCATTCAGCAAAAATGTATTAAACATCCACTCTGTGCAATGCACAGTACTTGGAACTATGAGGAATAGATGAAGGTAAATAGGATTTGTAACGAAGTTTGTAAAACCAATGTCCTAAAGAATATCACAGTCTGGTTTTAATATTCTTTTATTACATAGTTTTTATTGTGGCAATTCCTCATTGTAGAAATAATAAAATAGGTTGTTCCATTCACAGATGGTTGGGCTAAGTGTTAAACCCCTCAAAAGGAAAATAGTACTTGTCTGCTATTAGCAATTGAATATTACTGTTCTTCCATCCTTAGAAAGTGACAAGTTCAATAACAATTTCAGGATTCTGATTTTTTGAAAATGAACTCTAATGCTTGGTGCAGTGGCACATGCACATGCCTACAATCCCACTACTCGGGAGGCTGAGGCAGGAGGATCACAAGTTTGAGGCCAGCCTGGGCAATTTATTTATTTTATTTATTTATTTATTTATTTATTTATTTATTTATTTTGCGGTACCGGGGATTGAACCCAGGGGCGTTCTACCTCCACGCTACACCCCCGGCCCTATTTTTTATACTTTATTTTGAAACCGGGTCTCACGAAGTTGCGGAGGGCCTCACTAAGGAGAGCGAGAGAGAGAGAGAGAGAGAAAGAGAGAGAGAGAGAGAGAGAGAAACAGGGAGAGAGAG
>PVJS01016688.1:0-37168 GCA_004027185.1 Glis glis
GCCCCCCCCGGTCCCCGGCCCCCCCGGCCCTCCCCCTTGCCCCCCCCGGCTCCCGGGGCGCAGGCCGGGAGGAGGCGCTGCTCCGGACTTCCCCGGCCCGGGCGCCCGAGAACCGAAAGCAGCGGCGGCCGCGAGAGGAAGGACCGGGCGGGTCGGCGGGAGCGCGGCGGGCCGCGGGGAATGTGCGCCGCGGGCCGCGGGCCATGGCGCTCCGTCTGGCCGCCGCCTTCGACCTCCGCGAGGACGTGCTCCCCTGGCTGCGGCGCGCCGGGTCGGCGGCAGGTGCGGGCGCGTCCGGGCGGGACGGGGGGACCCCGCGGCCCCCGACCTGGCAGGTGCGCGTCGGCGAGCCGCGCTCCCGGGAGCCCCCGCTCTGCCCCGGCGCGGGTGGGGGCTGCAGGGCAGAGCCTCCTCCAGGCAGCCCTCCGCGCCGGCGGGCTGCGGCCCACAGAGTCCCCGCCGCCGGGCACTGGCGGGCCCCTCTGCAGCATCCCTTCGCCGAGGGTGTGCAGGGCCCGCTGCGGGGCGGGGGAGCGCCTGCTCTTGGTCTTTCCATCATTCGGTTTTCATCCGCCCGGGAAGGCGCCCTTCGGCGCCGGGGAGCGGCTCTGCCAAGACCCGGGCTCCTGGGAAGTGTGTGTTTTGAGAACGAGGTGAACTGTGGCGACCAAGAAACCCACCATATTAACACCTCGCTGTTGCACAGTTTGTCCCCAACTGTGATGTTCGAGTCTTCCTAGGGTTGATTGAAGAAGGGGGACGCGGTGATTTTTTTAAAGAAAAGATTGTTGTACATGTGTAAGTCGTGATTCTGTCTTGTGTGAACAGCGTTAGGTGACTTTGGGGGCGCGCCGCTCCGGATGCCCGGGGCGAGGGGTCAGGCCGTGCGCCCCGCGCCTGCGGTGTCCTAAAGAGGCGCCGAGGCCTCCCCAGGCCGGCCAGCCCCGTGCCGGGGATGGAAGCTCCCGCGTCCTCGGGGCGAACTGGAACTTTCCCCGCGGTGGAGGCTTTGGTTTTTTTATGTGACACCCCCCCACACACACACACACACCTTGTTTTGACTGTGATGAGGGAGTGAAAAGTGACTTTTGAGCCTTCCCAGCATTGATCTACTTTAAAGAACGGGTTCTGCGATTTCTCAGTCTTCATGAGAAGTTTGCTTGTAAATAATGGAACATCTTCAGGGATTGCGTTCAGCCTCAGAGCAACCGTGCTTCTGGGTTCCACCTGGTGCATAGGAGCTGTCCACTTTCGTGTGCTTTGCCACGCTTTATCTTTGGTTTTCCTTAAACCCTTGACTGCAAGTAGGTGGTTGGTATATCAAATTACCCATATCTGTAACTCCTTTCTCCTAAACACTGGTGAAAGTTTTCCTTGGCTACTCCGTATCGTTATACTTTTTAGCAGAATTATGTGTAGGCTTCCTTTTCTTGGCATGTTGATTTTTCCAAATAAGGAGTCATGCATGTCTGTGTAGTTTCCTGCTTGAGTTTGCTGGTAGTGTCATTACTAGTAAAGCTTTGCTTTTTGGGGAGGAGAGGAAGAGAGTTAAAGTCTCCCGAATGTCTAAAATGTTTTAGAAGGCTTAACTTTTTGAACTACAACAAGCAGCTCCAAGTCTGTTGTCCACTACAAAGTAGTCCTTTCTCTCAACTCCTACCTCATTTCGCTAAATGGCAGGTGCCTGCAAATGAGAAGTTAGATGAAGTGTGAAATGCCACAGTCTTGTGTTTGAGTAATGTGTGTTGTGATTGAAAACTGGAGTGTGACCGAGCTGGATTGTAGCTTCCTTGTTTCTTTCACTCACTATGAAGAATTATAAACTTGCATATTGATGTTCCACTAAAAAAAGGATACCGCTGGGTCCTCAGCAGGTGAACTTAGTAGAAATTCTAGTTTTTCTGATATTGGTAGTGTTTTTCTCTTTTGGAGCACTTTGGCAAGATATTAGCCCTAGTTTACTGAGAGAATTTTTATCTCTGATAATTGCCAGTGGCTGGTAGCTCTAAGTAAACAAAAGCCACAAGGCAATTCCTCTTCTACTGTAACTTGTTGCAGAGAAATCTGGGGTCTTATCTTATTGCTAGCATAAGCATAAATGTTAACGTATTTGTGCAAAGTATTTTCCTTTCAAAGTCCCAGCTTTTCAAATATAAATTATGACTCCATACCATTGTAATGTCTCCTTTCTACACTCTTGCTTTCTAAATCTGAAACCTTAATATTTCCACACCAAATACAGTCCAATATTTCTTAGTGGTGCCAAGTAACTCTCCTGAAATGTGACATAGTCCTGGCAAAATAGCCAGGGAGCTGGGCTAACCCAGTCACGCAAATTCAGTGACTACAGTGGCATTTTAGTCAATGAGGGGTCAAAGAGTAGGGAGAACAGGTTTAGGCACTGCAGCTACTCCTGGTTCTGGGTTGAAGTTTGGGAAAATGGTCTCTCCTAAAATTAGAAAATATTTGTTCTTAAACATCAAAACAATTATATAAAAGAATATTTTATTTTATAAGAGTATTTTAGCATCTTATCTATAAATACTGAAAAAAGAAAAAAAAAACCCATGTACTCACCATCCAGCTTACAAATAGAACAAGACCCAGACTTTTGAAGGCTCTTGTGTGCCCATATGATCCTATTTTTCTCACCCCCAGAAGTAACAATTGTTTTAACTTTTATATTTAAACATTCTTTTGATTTTTTATAGTTTCAATCCAAATTATTATTTTTTGTCTATGAACTTCAAGAAAATGAAAGCATACTGTGTTCTTTTTGCTTTTTCCCCCCTTCCTGATACTGTGAGATTTATTCATGTTGACCGGCTAGCTGGAGGTCATTAATGTTCACTGCTGTGTGGTATTCCATTGTGTGAATAAACAACTTTATGGTGGACATGCACGTGTAACTCTTTCAAGGAAGGGCCCATGCAAGGTGGTGTGAGTATGGTCAGCTCCTTCAAGGATTCCTCCCCCTTCATTCCCCTGTGGGTGTGGCCCACATTCAGTGAGCTATCCAGGTGGCTTATAAAGGCCTGGCCACTTTGACTCAACATGGGTACCTCTGGCAATCCCTCTCAGATCTGGAGCTTCCCCCACAGGGGACCCTGAGGCTATCTGAAGCTGTTGGGCCTGCATGGCAGCCTGGCCTCTCCCCATGCCAGGACCTGCTTCCTTCTCCTCTGCCTGTAGGTGGTAATCCCACTGTACTACGCTCTCCCTGGTAAATACAACTAAACTCGGTCTCAGAGTGCTTCCCTGGGAACCTGACTTTACTTCCCTTGTTCTGCCGAGTGACATCTGGGAGGTTCCTGAGTTTTCTGTTATGGTTTTGCTAACCACTTTGTGCATTCTTCTGGTACATGAAGGCACAAGTTTGTGTAGGATGTGCTTCTAAGAGTGGAGTTTCAATGCACATCTTCACCTTTCCTGGGTATTGCCAAATTGTTTTCCAATGTATTGTACTCATTAACACCTCATTTGTGTTGTAGAAATGTTTGATAGTCTATATCTGGACAAGTTCTTGATAGTTTATTTCTGATTTTTTTTGGTCAAAATGGTAATTCTAAATTCATCTCATTGTGCTTAGAGATTGAGTGTCTCTATATATTTATTGGCCTGTTGAGTTTTCTTTTCTTTGAAATGTTTGTTTATCCTTTTACCCATCTTTCTATTTTTTAATTTTTTTTGTGGTACTGGGGATTTAACCCAGGCTTAGCCCTATTTTATTTTGAAATAGGGTCTCACTAAGTTGCTGAGGCTGGCCTTGAACCTGTGATCCTCCTGTCTCAGCCTTCCAACTACTGGATTACAAGCGTGCATCACCATGCCCAACTCAATATTGATTTTTTAAATGTTTTTTTAATGTACTCTGGATTTTAGGATTTTAGTTCATGTGTTGCAAATAAGAAATATTTTCTCTTAGTCTGTCACTTGCTTTTTTCAGTTTGCGATGGTGCCTTTGATCAAACACATGTGTGTGTGTGTGTGTGTGTGTGTGTGTGTGTGTGTGTTGTGGTGGTACCAGGGATTAAACTCAGGGCATCACGATGCTAGTTGAGTGCCTTACCACTGAGCTACATCCCCAGCCAGCCTTTTAATTTTTTATTTTGAGACAAGGTCTTGCTAAGTTGCCCAGGCTGGCCTCAAACTTGTGGTCCCCCTGCCTCAGCCTCCTGAGTAGCTAGAATTACAGGCAAGTGTCAACATGCCCAGGATACCTTAATTTTTAAAATAGCCTATTTTACGAATATTTTAAAATTTGTGCTTTTTGATCCTTTATGGAAATTTTTCCCTATTCAGAAGTCATGAAGACTTTTTTTTTTGGCGCTGGGGATTGAACCCTGGGGCATTGTACCTACAAGCTACACCCCCAGCACTATTTTTTATTCTTTATTTTGAAACAGGGTCTCACTAAGTTGTGGAGGGCCTCACTAAGTAGCTGAGGCTGGCCCCTAACCCGGATCCTCCCGTCTCAGCCTCCGAAGTACGGGATTACAAGCATGTGCCACCACACCCGGCATGAAGACATTTTTAATATTAACTTCTAGAAGCTTTGTAGCTTGGTTGTCTCACTTTGTCTTTTCCACCTGGAATTAATTATTGTGAGATGGTGTAGAAATCCAATTTTGCTCTTTTTCCATATAATAATAGTAGCTAGTTGTTTCAATATGATGAGCCAAATAGTCCTACCTGTTGTCACAGACAGTAAAGCCGCTCCTTTGCACATCACACATCCCCACCTACGTGGAGGTCTTTCCTGCATTCTTTATTTTGTTCTAGCATCTCAATTTGAGATATCTCATAATTCCGCTTTGTGATGTCCTGATAATTGGTAGTGTTCTAATTCACCTTAGTATTCTTTGGGAGCATCTTCATTCCTCTGTGTCTTTTGCTGTTTACATGTACATTCGAACCCAGCTATCAGATTGCACCAAGGAGTCTGTTGGAATTGTGATTTGAGTTGTTTTGACTGTATACAGCCTGAGGAGAATTAGCATCTTTACAATATTGCATCTTTTCAAATATGAACAGAAATAACTTACTTATTTAGATCTTTAAAATGACTCTTAGTAAGTCTGAGAATATTCTCCATGAAAGTTCTATATGCTTTTTGCTAGATTTATTCCTAGATTATTATTTCTTTGTTGCTCTCATAAATGGCACATTTTAAAACATTACATATTCTAACCATTTCTGGTCTAGAGCAATACAGTACATTTTTATATAATTTTTTGTATCTAGTGCTTAGTTCCTTGTTGGGATGGATCATATCTTCAAAAAACTAAGGTTCATGGTATGTAAATTTTCTAAGATTTAAATGTTATATATACATATACATGGATACTTTTTTTTGGTACTGGGGATTGAACCCAAGGGCATTCTACTTCTGAGCTACAACGCCAGGCCTATTTTATTTTTATTTAGAAACAGGGTCTTACTAGGTTTAAGAGCGTCTCACTACTTGCTGAGGCTGTCTTTGAACCTACAATCCTCCTGTCACAGCCTCCCAAGTACTGGGATTACATGAATGTGCCACCACACCCGGCTGAACCCATGGACATTCTATCTCTAGGTTACACCCCCAGCCCTTTTTATTTTTAAACAGGATCTCGCTAAGTTGCTGAGGGTCTCCCTAAATTGTGGAGGCTGGCTGTGATCCTCCTGTCTCAGTCTCCCAAGTACTGGGATTATAGGTGTGCACCACCACACCTGGTTTACAAATGTTTCTTGACTTATGATTGGATTATGTCCCAATAAACTCATCATAAGTTGAAAACATACATTGAAAACAACTTAATATGCTTAACTTACTGAACATTCTAGCTGAGCAACACAGGACTGTAGAGTTTGACTGTTCACCCTCATGATCGGGTGGCCAAGGGAACTGGTTTGCTACTGCTGTCCAGCATTGCAGGAGTATTCTACTGCATAGTGCTAGTCCAGGAAAAGCTCAAGATAATAAAGTATGGTTTCCATTGAATTTGTATTCCTTTGGCACCATTGTAAAGCCCCAAACCCATAAGTTGTAACATTGTAGGTCAGGGACCACCTGTATATAATTTTGGGGGAAAAATGTAGGTTTTCTTTCCTATATTTTTTGCCTGCTTTGATTAGTCTTGAATCAATCTGGTATATCATGAATCCATCTTTCATATCTTGTAATCATTCATCTTTGCCAGGGAAGTGATCTTTTTGCCAGGTGACAGATTCAAGAGGAGCTTTCATTGTTGTCTCTTGTGTACCCCAGTGATTTGGGGGCCAGGAAATCACCTTAGTTATGTTGCTTCATTTGTTTCACCATTTTCTTGCCACTCTTTCCTGTTTACTTTTCCTTCCCCTATTTCCCTAGTTTCCTTCTCTAATTCCCATCTCTTTTTTATTGCTTCTTAACTATTTATTACCTCATTTTTGCTTTTTCTCATGTTATTCAGAATATGAAATATAAATCACATTATGATATTGACTTCATAGGTTTAGGAATTATACTCTGGTCATATTGAGCCTGAGGACTTATGTGAATTATTTACAGAATAGGAATGTCATGGGTATAATCGTATTTCATTACCTCTTGATCTAATGCATTGAAAAACAATTCAAATTTTTGTATAGAGCTGCACAACCCCCTACCCACCATTCCAAGTATTGTCATTGGAAAGACAAAATACTTTTTTAAATTTTTGGCCTGTAGCAATTTGGGATAAAACTTATACATTTGGGAAACATCTTCCTGTAAAGTGAGATCACTTTTGTTTGACAAACAATAGATTGCAATGGATGAGACTACCTGGAAAGCCAGTGTTTTACATCAGCTCTGATTTCCTAGTACCTTGCATATCATATCTGGGTATTCACTTTTCTTTAGTAGGTTTACTTATGCAAGTATCTTACTTCCTAAATGCTTTTGTTTTCCCCTTTTGTGAGCACTGAGTCCACCGAACTGTGAAATTCAACCACATTTCCTCATTTGAAATTGCTAAATTTCCTCCTCTGGACTTTCCAGAGATGAACTACTGGGAGAAGTCAGAATGAATAAGCAAAGAGGTTATTAAATACTTTAAAGTTATTAAATACTAAATAGGGTGTGTTTTAATAGTTATTTAAATAGTATTTAATAGTTATTAAATACTAAAAAGGGTGTGTTTTAAAATATGAATAACCAACCCAGAGTAGAAGGGCCAACGGGTTAGTAGTGTGTGGTGATACATTGGTCTCTGAATTTCCAGCATTGCCAAATTTGTCTATTTTAAATGTCCTTGGGATATGAACCATGAACTTAACTGCAGGGTTTGTATTAACCTACTTACAAAGGCATTCTGTCTACCACAGTTTTATCACATGCTGGTCCTAGTTATGATACATAATGGATGTTGCTTAATATATAATATAAACGTAGTTTATTGGATTTCAACCTTGGACATACATTAGAATCACCCAGGGAACCTACACACACACTAAGGAGAGCAGGACCCACACCAGCCCAATAAAATGAGAATGTCTTGGGTAGGGTCTGTGGGGCATCTTATTCCTTTAAAAGCTCCCTTGATGTTTCCATCACAGTCCAAGTTGAGAGCCAATGGTTTAATGGAATAAATATGTATCATTTGTTATAATTTGCATTTGTTGAAGAATTTTTAGTGGTTTGAAAATAGTTTTTTTCAAGGAAATTGGATTTTCTTAGCAAGACTTCTTATAAAGGAGTTTCTTATCTTGGCCGAAACCTTTTAAGTGTACTTTTGTGAAGGTCTGTCCCAGCAACCTTATAATCTTGAAAGAAAAAATACTTCTCGAAATATTGACACATTGCATTCCAGAAGTTTTGAGTCATGTTCAGGATGAAAAGGAACTTGCTGAAATTCACTTTAGATGTTTAAAAAATCTATCTTAAAATGATTTTGGAGTAATTATCCATTTTCCCATGTTAAGCTTGATACAGGTCACTTCACTCATTGTTTTATCTACCTTTTTCTAGATTTAAGGGGAGTCTGCCCTACTTTTTCACTATGTGGTGTTGAGCAACTGAAACTCAATTGCTTTATCAGTACAATGGGCCTATAATACCGTGTAGGTGGTGTGCATGAGCTAGAAATGAGAACTCTGAATGTGAAATCTTATTTTCAGTAAGCGAATTGTTTATTCTAAGAGGCCAAATGATTATCCTTATATTTTAAAATCAGTGTGAAGTGTGTCTGACAACTCATTATACATTGAAATATATATATATATACACACACACATAGGTATATTTCCCCCTGTCCCTTTGCCCCACCCCTAGATCATTCACACAGCTGTTCTTTGTGAGGGGCAGGAAAGAGATCTCAGGATGAAGCTGAAATTCTTTTTTTTTTTTTTGGTACAGGGGATTGAACCCAGGGGCATTCTACCTCCAAGCTACATCCCCAGCCCTATTTTTTTTTATTCTTTATTTTGAAACAAGATCTCACGAAATTTCAGACGGCCTCACTAAGTAGCTGAGGCTGGCCGCAAACCTGTGGTGCTGCTGTCTCAGCCTCCCAAGTACTGGGATTAAAGCATGTGCTACCCTGCCCAAAGCTGAAATTCTTGATGAAATCTGCACTTCTCTCTAAATGTTTCCACCCCAGCTCCAGTGAAGGGGTCCAGCTCACCAATTATCCTTTTTTACCCTGCTTTTCTCCCCCTTTTAAAAATTAGGAATACAAACTAAAATTTGCTCTAAGTTATAAGATATTTTGCATTACTTTATCTGAATATTAGAATTTGTCATAATCAACATAATATTTTAACATCTAAAAATGATTCATATATGGGAAAATGAGTCAAATTTAAGGAACTTAATTCTGGGTAGCTTTCAAGGAAATTGAAAATATACAGTTCTCCCCAACTGATGATAATTCTTAATACTCTATCTACCAATGTTTGAATTCTTTAATTGTAGAATTAGGACTATCCTAAAATTTTTAGAAGAAAAATGGTCAGTTAATTTGTAAATTAAATGTTTTTTGTAAAGACTCTGTCCTTCAAAATATGGATTTCATACAGAAAAGCACACAAATCATAAATTTACAACGCAGTTAATTTTCACAAAGCAAAACTTGCCCATGTAACTCAGAACAGGAAAGAAAAATTCATAGCACCCTGGAGGCCCTTCAAACTCTGTTCCAAAACTCACCGGTCTAGCAGTGCAGATTAGCCTTGCCTGGTTTGAAACTTGTATATAAATTGAATCATATGGTTCTTTTTTTTTTAGTGGTTGTGGGGGAGGATCTCGACTTATTTTATGTTACACGTGTTATAGGTTAATTTGTTTTTGGCATTATAGTGTACTTAATTGTTTGGATATACCACAATTATTCTTTCCTGATGGATATTTTGGGTTTTTACTTTGAGCCATGGTACTGTAGACAAGTGTCATTTGTTCAACAGATGTGTGTGTTTCTCTTGCATACATTTATATTGTGTATAGATGCTGAATCATATCTTGAACTTCAGTAGATACTGCTAAGCAGTTTTTCAATTTATATGCCCATTAGCAGAGTATGAAAATTTCAATTACATCACATTATTTTATACCACATAACATTAAAATAGAATGTTGAGGATGCATGTTTTAACTGTTAGGATAACTAATAAAAATAGCAAAAGGATATGTAACTGACAAGCTAATCAGCAGGAGAGTGACATAATTATCCAGAGGAATGCAAGAAAGAGTAAAACAAGTGAGTCAAAGAAATAGCAATGTAATATACAAGTATAAAACATAGTAATATAGACAAAATATATCAGTAATTATGGTAAGTATAAGTGGACTACATAGTCCAATTAAAAGATTGAGAATGTCAGGCTGGGGGATCACAAGTAGATGCTGCATATGATACATATCTTAAATACAAGGATACAGGAAGAATAAGAGGACAGGAAAAGCTATAATATACAGGCAATACCCAAAAGAAAGTTGGTGTAGCTATACTAACATGGGACAAGACTTTAAAGGTTTATTAGGTAACAAGTACATTTTATAATGAATAAAGGGGTTAATTAGTCCAGCTCCTAGTTAAGAATTTATGTATGAATTTTCAGACCTGAATATGTGCAATTATAAGGTTTTATCCGGGAGGCCTCACAGGAGAGCTGGCCTCCCTAGACCAGACTGGAGGTGTAGCTGTGCCCCGCAGTCAAGACTCAGGCCCCAGCCTCCAACCCACACATGGCTGCATGCTAACCCTAACCCTCCATTTGGAGGCTTCTCTTCCAGGGGTGTCAGCAGAGACCTTCCTCAGCAAGGGGAAGGGGGGAACTTTGAGGACTTTTCCCTCTACTCAAACTCAGTACTTTCCACTCCAAGCTCTTCCCCATCTCCCTCCCTTCTCTCCTGGCATCCATAGAACTGCAGAAATCTTTCTAGAGGGCTCCCTTGACAGTGAGCCATTCCCACATCTGTGCCAATCTACCTGATCCTTCACCAAATGGACAGGAAATTTGGCAGTCTCTCTGGTTTAGCCTCTTGCTGATGGCATCATAGTAAGTGAGTAAGGGCTGGACTGTTACTTTTTTTTAATCCCACTACTTTAATTGAATACTGAGACACCTGGCAGCTCAGCCAAGTACCTGACGGGCTATCCAGCAGGAAGCTGTCACAGTTCTAAAGTTGTATGTCCCTAATTATGTAGCCTCAAGGTACATAAAGCAAAAACTAGTAGAAAAAGTTTGCTGAGGCATAACATACACAGAGAAATATATATAGTCAAGAGTGCCTAGCTCAGTGAGTTACTGAAAAGCCAGCTAATTCATATACCCAAGCTCTGCAGCCTTAGCAACACCTCGGAAGGCCTCCCTGAGACAACGCCCGCTCGCTTTCCTCCTCCTAAGGGTCACTGCCGTTCTGACTCCTAATACGCGACGTAGATTTGCTTGTTCTTTAACTGTATTTAATGGAATCGCCAGTATGTATTCTTTGTATTTAGCTTCATTAATTAACAGTAGGTATGTTTTTAAACATCTTCTGAATGTTAACTTGCTATTATCTTATTTCAGATGTTTCAGAAACAAATTATGAGAGCTTACATGTACTAAATGTTGAAAGAAATGGAAATATTATTTATAACTATAAGGTATGTGTATGTTCTTTTATAGTTGTAGAATATACATAAAATTTACTATTTTAGCCATTTATAATCTCTGTTTACAGAATTCCATACTCTACTTTATTGAAGGGTAGTTAGTAAGGCTTGGTACTTAATGTTTAACATATGACCTTGTTTTCATGTGTGGCATTGAATAGAGTGATTGAAATTCAGTCTTATGAAATGTTTCTTTTTTTAAAATAAGATAATGCTGTGCATATCTGAAATTCAAAAATTTTTGTGTAAATGAACATTTTTATTTTTTAGAGAAAAAAATGCTTAAATGTTTAAATTTAATGTATTGAATTTTTGTGTTTGAAAAAATAGATTTGATTACTCTCTATTCAGAATTAAATATTCTAGGGCTTTTGAGGCATTACTTAACAATGTGTTTTCAATATTAAGTGTTCTCAAGAATATTTAACTTTACTATGATATGGGCATATGAAAGAATAATTCCAGTGGCCAGTTCACTTTGTGGTACTAGGGATTGAACCCAGGGGCATTCTACCTCTGAGCTATACCCCCAGCCCTATTTTATGTTTATTTTGAAATGGTCTTGCTAGGTTGATGAGAATCTCACTACTTGCTGAGGCTGTCCTCAAACCTGCAATCCTCCTGCCTCAGCCTCCCAAGTACTGAGATTACAGGCGTGTACCACTGCACACAGCTGTCAGTTCACTTTGCACAGTTGTATCATTTGTACTTTTCTTTCTTTTGGTTAAAAGAAGTTATTACATTGTACCTAAGGGTGGTGCATTTAAAGAATTGTATTAATTAAAAAAGTTTTACTTACAAGAACATTTTGGATTTATTCTAGCCAATCCCATCATCTATCTATCCATCTATCTAATCTATTTTTGTGGTACTGGGGCTTGAACCAAGGAGCACCCTACCACTGAGCTATACCCTGAGCCCTCTTTTTTTTTTTTTTTGAGACAGAATGTCTCTAGTAGCCCAGGTTGGCCTTGAACTTGTGACCCTTCTGTCTCAGCCTCCCAAGTAGCTGGGATTACAGGCATGTGCCATCACAACCTGCCATAATATGTTGTCGTTGTCCTTGTCTCCTCTTCCTCCTCCTCCTCCTCCTCCTCCTCTGTACTGGGGATTGAATCCAGGGGCATTCTACCACTGGCTACACCCCCAGTCATTTTTATTTTTTATTTTGAAACAGGGTCTTGTTAAGTTACTGCACTCTGGCCTTGAACCTGTGGCCTTGATCCTCCTGTCTCAGCCTCCCAAGTAGGGATTACAGGCCTGTGCCACTGCTCCCAGCTCTATGTATTCACTTAAAGATATAACTGGAGGCACAAAAAGATTGACTCTTTGACCATGCTCAGTCTTATTAGGCAGGATCCCCCAAACTCACTGAGCTACACAGTGCTGATCCATTTCACTCTTTGAGTCCAAATGACTGAGTCAGGGCTGGTCCCTTTCTGACATGCTCAGCAGTGCTTGCTTTTGAGTGCTTATTGTTAAAACTGGTCGAATTATTGCAGGTTTGTTTGAAAACTAATAACCAAACTTCCTAAACAATGACCTTTGATAAACTTTTGGTTAATTTTTTTTAGGATGATAAGGGAAATGTTGTCTTTGGATTGTATGATCGCCAAACCAGACAAAATGAGGTAAAAATCACCAGAAATCATAGATGACCCATTGTTTACTGCTTTTAGAGTTTTCTTCTGTCTGTTTTCTAGATATAAATCCCAATTTAATTTCATAAAAATGTGTAACTCTTTTCCTGACAGCTCTGCTTTCATTTTCTTGACTCCATTATCTTAAAAACATGTAAAGACTCTTGAGCCAAAATGTCAGCTTAAGTTTTAGTCCTTTGAGATTTAAGCAAAATTGGCTCAAACAAATTTTCCAATATTCTGGGGTTTTTTATTTAAAAAAAGTAGGAAGTCCAGTGCCCTCCCCAAGATTCGTATGTTCCGTACCATTTTATAATGGCCCTGGCTCTGAGTCCTGCCTGTGCCTACCTTCCCTTGTCTTCTCAGTCCTTTTCAATAATCCAGGTATGGAACTCAGCCCCTTTTTCTTAATTTTCTCTGAAACTACTACTCACATAAAGCTTTGGTTGATGTGGGCAAGCTTTGTCAAATTTTGGGGGGAAAGATGTATGTCATTTTGTGTTTGTGTAGAAAAAACTAGAGTTTAATGCCAGACATCCTTGAACTTAAATGTTCTTTGTAGTTTCCAAATTGCTCACAGTCCGCCTTAATCCCTAGGCTTCCAGTTTGTTGCTTGGTTAATTCTCTGTTCTTTCTCCTTCTACCCACACCCATTCACCCGTTCGCTTGCCCACTGATCCAACAAATACACATTCAGTGTATCCTCTGTGAGGTGCTGGAAACACGGTGATGACCAAGACAAATTCTGTCACAACACACAGTCTTGGAAAAGATTCAGACAATAAAATCTCAAGTTTAGTGCAATCCTTCACTTAATTTCTGTGTGGCATGAGTTTTAAGAAGGTGGGTTGAGGGGAGACATCATAGTCTTTCTTCTCTCTGATTGTGGAAGGTATTCCTATCTTTTGTGGATAGTCAGCTCTCCCGAGGCTGTGTTTGACAATAGGAGCATTTTGCGTAGCTTACTGCCTCGTGAAGCTAGGGACTCAGTGAGGGTTTTCAGTGAACTGATAATGATAGGCTCCCTCCATGGTGGCTGCTCCTCATTTTGTTTTTTCCAGTGACAAGGCTTCTTTAGATTTCAAAATATGGAGATTATCCCAGAAAATAAACTTGTTAAAGGATAAAGTAGTGGGAAATTAATTAATTCATTCCTTTTGTGGTACTGGGGATTGAACCCAGGGACATTCTACCTCTGAGCTATACCCCCAGTCTATTTTTTTATTCTTTATTTTGAAACAGGGTCTCACTGAGTAGCTGAGGCTGGCTGCGAACCTGTAATCCTCTTGTCTCAGCCTCTCAAGTACTGAGATTACAAGGGTACTGGGTCAGCACAGCCGGCTGAGAAATTTAACTAGTGTTTGTCATAGGCAAATCTTGTTCCTATACCATAGTTGCTATAGTCTGTTTTCTGCTGCTGTAACAAAATACCCAAGACTTGGTGATTTATAAAGAACAGAGATTTAGTTCTTACAGTTCTGGATCCTGGGAAGTCCAAGGTTGAGGACCCCATATCTGGTGAGGACCTTCTTGCTACATCATCTAATGGCAGAAAGTGAAAGGGTGAGCTGGGCTTGGTGGCGCACGCTTGTAATCCCAGTACTTGGGAGGCAGAGACCGGAGTATCCGGGTTCCCGGCTAGCCTCAGCTACTTAGTGAGGCCCTCCACAACTTCATTGAGACCGGGTTTAAAAATAAAGGATAAAAAATAGGGCCGGGGGTGTAGCTCAGAGGTAGAATGCCCCTGGGTTCAATCCCTGGTACCGCAAGAAAAAAAAAAAGTGAAAGGGTGAGAGTGACAGAGAATGAGAGAGGAGGAGGGGGCAAGTTCCCTAACCTTTTCTACCTCCCTTTCACTCACCTCTCCCTCTCCTCCTTTTTGTTCAGGCCTACCCAATTAGTGTATACAGAAGTGAACATGTCATAAGCTGGTTGAATACAAGTGTGTGATGGACTTTGCTGGGAATTTGCACATGGTCTCTCCTATTTTCCACTGGGTTTGCTGATATGTAAATACGAGGTTGAAACTGCTGTGATTTTGAGAGATAGACTTGGAGTTTCATAGACTAAGGCTGAAAATGTATTGAACCCAGAAAACTATAAGAATTATAATGGGTTATTTCCCATTCTGGATTGAACCAATGCTGAAGCCGTAAACCCTACATTATTCAATTCCATGAGCTACTGTGTAGTTGTCTTTTTATGTAAACTAGTTTGGGGAAGAGTTTTTGATGCTTACAATTGAAGAATTCAATATTTGCACACCTTTTGACCCAGGAATTCCACTTTGAGGTTTGATTCTATAGAAATACTGTACTGGTTCACAAAGATGTGTATGAAAAGAGGTTCACTGAATCATTATAATACCTAAAAGTGGGAGACAAACTACATGACCACTGGTAAGTTGTAGAGAAAGCAATAGGACCATTGAAGGATAAAGAAGTATATGAGCAAATACTGTCACAGAAGGCTCTCTAAAACATATTATTACATTGAAAAAAAAGTTTTCAGGTTAATACATCACTTTATGTTAAAAACCTTATGGGAGCTGGATGTGATGGTACACACCTGTAATCCCAGTACTTGGGAGGCTGAGACAGGAGGATCGCAGGTTCAAGGCCAGCCTCAGCAACTTAGTGAGGTCCTCAGCAACTTGGCAAGACCCTGTTTCAAAATAAAAAGTAAAAAGTGCTAGGGGTGTAGCTTGGAGGTAGAACACTTTGGGTTCAATCCCCAGTGTCAAAATAAATAAATACATAAATAAATTAAAATTAACTGAAAAACCTTATGAGAACACTATGAAATGTAAGGGCATAATATATTGAAAGTTAAGAAATCTGGAAGGCTATGGAGCAAGTTATAAACATACCTTCTTTGGGAAGGGAGTTGGATTTTGCTGAGTATAATGGAAGATTTATTATCGTGTGTGTGTGTGTGTGTGTGTGTGTGTGTATGGTACTGGGGGTTGAACCCAGGGGAATTCTACCTCTGAGCTATACCTCCATCTGTATTTATTTTTTATTTTGAAACATGGTCTCGCTAAATTGCCGAGGCTGGCCTCTAACCTATGATCCTCCTCTCTCAGCCTCCCAAGTACCGGGATTACAGGCATGCACTACCACACCCAGCTTATTTATTTTTATGATGGGTGATTTTGATGGTAGTGATTGTATCTTTTAAACACTGATATTGTGTTCATGTGTTATAATAGGATAGAACATTAAAAACTGTATCCATAATTTTTCTTATAAATTAGAATCCTTCAGAACAAGAGTCAAAACCAAAATTTCTCACAGGAATTCAGTACTTCTTATTAACTCAAAGTTCACTTTCTCTAATTGTTTCCTGACTTCCCCAATATTTTTTCACTGACTTTTGGCCATGTGGTTCTAGAGTGTTCTCAGTGCTTTTTTTAGTCTGCAAGTATTGATTGCCTTTTTAATATTTCTGCTACTCAGTTTTTCTCAGCCTATTCTTACTGAGGTCTCTTCATCTTTTCCTTATCCACAGAGTGAACTTTAACGAGAGTGTGCTTAATTTAACTGTGATTGTCTCCAGTTCCTCAGTCTGCATAGCACATCCTCCTTCTGCATCATCATTTTCATTTTCTTTAATACTCAAGGAAGTGGAATCTTTTTAAAAATATACCTTTATTGGGGCATTGTAGTTTCACATCATAATGTAGTTCAGAGTGGTAGGGACATACATGCACATAGTACTTGGTGAGTTTCCCCCGGCTTCCTCCCCATCCCCTCCCCTTCCTGTACATGATATTGAGATTGGCATTGATAATTTCATATATGCACATAACATCAGTGTAAGTGTTTCCTTCATTAATTCTCCACACCCCCCTCCATCTTCCTCCTCTAGACTCCAACCATTGCTCTAGTGGGGTTTTTCCTCCTTTATCTAAATTCCCTCTCATATCCCGATTACTCCCTAGCTTTCACATAGGAGAGAGAAAACATGACCCTTCACTTTCTGTGACTGGCTAATCTCACTTAACATAACGTTCTCCAGGTCCATCCATTTTCCTGCAAATGGTGTAATTTTGTTCTTTATTGCTGAGTAGAATTCCATTGTGTGTATATCCCATAATTTTGTAATTCATTCATCTGTTGGACACCTACTTTGGTTCCATGATTTGGCTGTTGTGAATTGTGCTGCTATAAACATGGTATACATGTATCATTTTAGTATTCTGATTTCAATTCCTTTGGAAAGATAACCAGGAGTGGTAGGTATAGCTGTATTGTATGGTGGTTCCAAGGAAATGGAATCTTTTGATATTTTGAAAATTTCAAACAGGAATAAGAAAAAAAGATTAAAGATAGACGTCTTCTTTGCCAATTTTCTAAATATGAGATGTACTCATGACAGTTATGTCCCTTAGACATAACTAATGATATCATGGTTAGTTGTGAAATTGGATTAAAACTTTACTCACCATGATAATTATAATGCTAATATTTGAGTGCTTCATATATATTACTTCTTTTGATCCTCCTCACAATCTCATGAGATAGGTATTATGAGTCCTATGTTACTGATGGGGCGTAGAGACTGAATAAGTTGTCCAGACACACAGCTTGCAAGTAGCAGAGTCAGGATTGGAGCATGGCGCTAGTTTGCCTTCAGAATCTGTGCTCTTTTAACACAGTGTCTTTGGTTGTCTCATGGCTAAGTTTCAGTGCCAAATAGAACCCCAAATAGCAAAATTCCCTCCCTTCTTTCCTTTTCTTGGCACTGGGAATTGAACCCAGGGGCATTCTACCTCTAAGCTACACCCCCAGCCCTATTTTATTTTATTTTATTTTATTTATTTATTTATTTGCGGTACCGGGGATTGAACGCAGGGGTGTTCTACCTCCGCGCTACACCCCCGGCCCTATTTTTTTATGCTTTATTTTTGAAACCGGGTCTCACGAAGTTGCGGAGGGCCTCACTAGGTAGAGAGAGAGAGAGAGAGAGAGAGAGAGAGAGAGAGGAGAGAGGATATATATATATATATATATATATATATATATATATATAGATCGCGCGCGCATGCGCGCTGAGGTTGGCCGCGAACCCCGATCCTCCGGTATCGGCCTCCCAAAGTACTGGGATTACAAGCGTGCGCCACCACGCCCGGCCTCCTATTTTATTTTTTTATTTTGAAACAGGGTCTCACTGAGTTGCAGAGGGCTTTGCTGAGTTGTTGAGGCTGGCTGCGAACCTGTGATCCTCCTGTCTTTTTTCTAATAATACAGAAAGTCAAGCTGGGCGTGGTGGCGCACGCTTGTAATCCCAGTACTTTGGGAGGCGGAGACTGGAGGATCCGGGTTCGCGGCCAGCCTCAGCGCGCTCTCTCTCTCCTTAGTGAGGCCCTCCGCAACTTCGTGAGACCCGGTTTCAAAATAGAGTATGAAAAATAGGGCCGGGGGTGTAGCGCGGAGGTAGAACGCCCCTGGGTTCAATCCCTGGTACCGCAAAAAAAAAAAAAAAAAAAAAATACAGAAACTAGTTCTTTGAGGGTTCTTTAATAAAATGTTTTGCCACAGTAATACTTGGTACAGAGTTCAGTGGTTGTCTTCATATAATTATTTGACATAAAACTCCAACTTAAAAATCTTGTGTTTTGATAGCATCTGTATACCTTTGAGAAAGACCTGGAGGTTGTCAGTTGCTCTGTCAACAGCGAGAGAACTCTGCTTGGTAAGTTGATCTCCTTTATTGCTACATGTCAAGTACTCAACTACATCTTTTAAGAGTTTTAACGTTTTGTATTTTACAATATTTGGTTCTGTAACAGTGATTTTTCTGGGAAAGAAATGTCTTTGGGAAATAAGATTTGAAATTAAGAATTTTCAGGGTATACCTACAGAAATGAATCCTTTGTATTCTATCTTAATGTTCTACTGAGAGATTCTTTGAATGCTCATCCATTTCAAGTAAAAATGGTAAATTTTAGCAAGTCACCACATGGATCAATTGCTAATGGATTTTTTCTTTTTCTATTAGCTGCAAGTCTAGTTCAATCTACTAAAGATGGACAAAGGAATGAGCTTCAACCAGGTAATGAAATTTTCCTTTTTTGTGTGTATTGGTAGATGAAAATTTATTGGATTAAGTCAAATTTCAAGCATCTTTAGAAGTAGCTGTATCTTAGAATGAAAAGGCAGTGGTCAGTTAAGCATGAATAACACTTAAATTTTTTTCAAGAAAACAAGAAGGTACAGAAAGTAATAGGACAGTAAATAGCAGAAGTAATAAGATAATAATTAGCACTCAGAGACTACAATGCTGAGAATACACTAGAACTTATTGCCAGAAGCCGGTGTATAAGGTTGGGAAAGTCACAAATACCATTTTTTTGAGGGAGGGGAGGCATTGGGATTGGATGTAGGGCATTCTACCTCTGAGCTATACCCCCCAGCTCTTTTTATTTTTTATTTTGAAACAGGGTCTCACTAAGTTACTGAGGCTGGCCTTAAACCTGCAATCCTCCTGTCTCAGCCTCCCAAGTATTGGGATTACAGGCATGTGCCACCATGCCTGGCACAAATACCATTTTAAAAATAAGTATTGACTAATGTATAATGCATTGTGAATAGTCCACCAATACAAAATAAAAATCAGTTCTACTCATTGCCAAGGCCTATTTTATAATTTATTAGCCATATGATGCCCCTCACCTTTTAATTTTTTTGGCATTCTGTGTCACCTGTCTGTCTATAACTCAACAATATTGTGTAACTGCCGTGGGCGAGACACTATGCATGGTGCTGTGGATGCAGTGTAAGGGAGTGTGGGGCCATCCTCATGGAGCTGAGAGCGTAGCCTCAAATGTGTATAGTGGCCAGAGAGACTGTGTAAGACATGAAGTAGACTGTATGAGAAAAATGAAATGTCTTTGCTGTTTCCATTTTTAACATATAAACCAGGAAATACTTTTTTTCTTTTTTGGTATTGAGGATTAAACCCAGGGGCATTCTACGTCAACTATACCCCCAGCCCTTTTCTTTCTTTTTCTTGTTTTTTAAAGTTTGAAACATGGTCTCACAAAGCTGTTGAGGGCCTTCCTAAGTTGCTGAGCATCTCAGCAAGTTGCTGAGGCTGGCCTTGAACCTGTGATCCTCCTGTCTCGGCCTCCCAAGGTGTGTGCTGCCATACCCTGCCAATATTTCCTGTCTTTAATGGAAAAAAAAAAGTTCAGGAGCTATAGGGCCCAGTGGTGGGGTGGGGGTCGCCTATGGGCGAGTTTACAGGGGAGCTTCTACTCAGCTTTAGCTTTTTGTTGTTAGGTGGGGCAGGAAGTTCAGTGGGGTCAGCTTTTCAATTTATTAAGAGAAGTCTGGACTTTTGTGTAAAAATATGATTTGTAAAAATTGGCTGAAAAATGTTTTTTTAAAAATCCTGTTCTGGCAATGATAGCCACCTGTGGGCTGGAGCCAGCCTGTGGACAATGGTTTTCAACCTCTGGTCTAGTGGCTCTCATATCAATTCCTTACTGTTCTGGTCCCAGGTGCTTTCCATCTGTCTATTTGGCATTTGAATTCCTCCTTTGTTAGCCTGGTTCCCACTCTGATGTATTCTCCTGTGGTTGCCTCTGATGGAAAAACCCTTTGCACATACTTTGTGTGTGAGGCTTATGAAGCAGTCTTGGGTTTCTCGTGACACAGCTTAGAGAGGCCACGGAACATGAGTCCGGTCTGGTAGGGATCTTCTCAGAGTCCTAAGCGAGAGATTATGGCAGATGGTGGTGGGCCAGAGGCTTTCCCTGAAATCTCATCTGTATTAACTCACAAAACCTACCTTCCCCCTGCCATGATACTCTGAGGACCGCCATTGCCCCTTCCGTCTTCTTTTACTAGTTCCCTTGGCACTCTCTCTAAAGCTCACTTTAGAGGAGATGGAACTGGACTAGCTTAAGCAAAATATGATTTTGAACATTGGTAGACTGCCCCATAAAATAAGGGAATAGAGCTAGGCATGGTGGTACATGCCTGTAATCCTAGTACTTGGGAGGCTGAGATAGGAGGAGTGAAGGTTCCAAGACAACTTTGGTAACTTAGCGAGACCCTGTTTAAAAAATAAAATGGGCTTGAAGGTAGAATGCCTCTGGGTTCAATCCTTAGTACAAAAAAAAAAAAATAGGGGGTATAGAAAAAAACAGGATATGACCTTGATATCCTGGGCTAATAAACCCCTTTGTTCAAGAAAGGAAAGGACTTGCTGCTTGTTTCTTGAGGTTGGACATCTATGCACGACCCTGGATTTGCTCCCTGTGTCTCCCAGTTCTTCTTGTGCCTTGCCCCTTTTAGCCTTAGAACTGTTTTATTATGCTGGTAAAATTAACTATCATTTTTACATTTACCGTCTATGTCTGATTGCCATGCAAAACAGTAATCATTAATGACTATATGCTGTGAAATGTACTTTCAGACCAAATTTAAAATTTTATTTGCTACATTAAATCCTATTCAGATACACTTGCTCAGTCTTCTAAGTTTGCACCTGGAGTGGGATTATCTGCTTGTGTCTTTAAAAACATTAGAGTGAATATTGTTAGTTACTCTGCTGGGTACCGCAGAGCTTCCCATCTTAGCTCACCGTTCACGCCAGCCGCTGAGGTGAGAGTCAGCTCTGCCCCGTGTAATTTGACAGTGCCTCCCCATCAGCTGCTCTGCATACTCCTTGCTTTCCCTTGGGGACATCTGTTTATTACCTATACTTGTACAGCCTGGAAGGTGGTGGGAAATGAGGCACAATAGGGTACCCCGTAATCATTGGGGATCAAGGAGCTGAGGGATAATTGTTCCAAGTTTCTATCCCTAAAATGGGTAGATCCACGGTGCCCTCCAAGCAGAGAGCCACAGCGGCGCGGCCACTGCCCTTCTCCCCAGCATGGGCCTTCTGTTCCTCATGCCAACCCCCTCCCCATGGTGAGTGTGAGCCTGTCCCAGAGACAATTTTTTATTTTAGCTTGAGTTTCCTCATAAGTAGAATCTCAGGTAAGGATTTGGGTGTTTTTAGTTTTTTGGGGAAGATGATCCTAAGAAACACTATTGGGGGAGTATTTAAACAGAGATCCGAGAGAAGAGAGGGGAAGCTGGGTGTGGTGGCGCATACTGGTATTTTCAGTACTTGGGAGGCTAAGATAGGAGGATTACAGGTTTGAGGCCAGCCTCAGCAATTTAGTGAGATCCTGTTTCAACATAAAAAATAAAATAGGGCTGGGGGTATAGCTCAGAGGTAGAGTGCCCCTGGGTGCAATCCCCAGTGCAACACACACACACACACACACACACACACACACACATGCATGCACGCACACATGCACATGCGATGGGAATCAATTTGGATTTTGAGCAGGGGAATGATCTGACTTATTTTATAAAAGAACTGTTGTAGCTGCTGTGTGGAAATGGACTGCAGGAGGGAAAGGGGAGGACAGAGAGACGAGTTGGGTAGGTATTACAATGGCCCAGTGGTTTGGCCTGGCACGATAGAACAAGGAATAAGAGGTTGTATTTGGATATATTTAGAATATAGATTTGTCAAGATTGGCTTATGGATTTCATAGGCATATGAAAAAAAGAGACAAGTCAAAGATGAGTCACTCCATGTTTTTTTGTCCAGAACAGGTGTGTGTGTGTGTGTGTGTGTGTGTGTGTGTGTGTGTGTGTATTGATGGGGGAGTAGGAAAGAAGTTTGGTTTTGGCCATGCTCAGTTTGACATGCCTATTAGACATCTAGTAGAGAAGTGAGGTATGAATTTGAATATGAGTCAGGAGGTCAGTGAAGAGTTGGGGCTGGAGGTAAAACTTGGAGTCAACAGTGTTCCTCATGGGAAGGTTTCATTTTGTGCAGTTAAGATTTCAAAAGCGATGTAACCAGAAAACACTATAGGATCTATTATAATGCTTTGTCTTTTGAGCAGATATTTTGGAAATGTTCATCTGTCCATGAATGACCTTAGAAGCCATTTGATTAAAAAATGTAGTTGGCTGCAAGGTGTTGTGCAACACTCTATCACTTAAAATGAGATTTGTCCATTGCAAAAGAGAGAAACCATAACATTTTTCAAACAAAATTGAGCTCTTTGATCCCCATACTTTACAATACGATTTTTATCAATGTGCTTCTCTCCTAGGCTGTGACCATAGCAGAATTAAGGTTTTATTTGGAAAATGAACTCCCACAGGAAACCAGGCCCAGGTCCTCCACACCATCCCCTGTGGAGCTGCATTTGCTGGGAGGCATAGTAGATCCCCACTGGGCAGCAATTGGGATGACCACATGTGTTGGGGACCCACTGCCACTGAGACTTCAAGAGCCCCGTGCTCTGTTGGGGACAGGAAGCACTCCAGATGCTCCACGGAGCTGCGGTTTGGTACCAGAGCTCCTCTAGAACCAGGCCCCTCTGGACTCTCCCAACCTGCTCACCGTTGCACAACATGTACATTTCATGAGATGCACCCTTGCCTGCATCAGACTGGGTTCTTTTGCCCACCTTCCACCCACCCACGTCATGCCCACCCCTGTGCTTGGATCCTGCTGTCTGTCTTCCCTGGGATGTCCACATTCTGCCTGGCCTCATCTTCACCTTCAGTGATGCCTTCCCAGGCTCCACCGATATCTTGATTTTCTACACCCTTAATACAAATTAGCACTTCAGGGAATCATGGGATTTTATGGCTGGAAGTGATTGTAGAAGTTATCTGTTTCTATAGTTTTTCATTCATTTATTTATTTTTCTCTAATCTTTCATTTCATTCATTTATCCATTCGTTCATTTTTGTGGTGCTGGGGATTTAACCTAGGGGCATTCTACCTCCGAGCTACACCCCCAGCCCTATTTTTTATTTTTATTTGGAAACTTAGCTCTCGCTAAATTGCTGAGAGCCTCACTAAGTTGCTGAAGCTGGCCTCGAACCTGCAGTCCTCCTGTCTCAACCTCCCAAATACTGGAATTACAGGTGTGTACCACCTCTTGGCTCATTTTATTTATTTTTTAATAATAAGACATCGGGGCCTAGGGAAGCCTGGTGATTTTCTGGAAAGTATATCACATTAGTGGCAGAGCTGAGACTAGAAATGATATCCTGGGAATCCTAATCCTGGATGCTTCCTGCTTCACTGTGAAAGCACCTGGCATGTTACTGAGGCAAATCCCTGTATGCCAAAGTTTACTCTTGTAATTATGCTACTTATATTAGTTAAACATCTGGGCTACACTGAAGGGGGACATTAGTTGGAGGAAGATGGTTTCTGCTCTTGAAGGTCCTACTATTTTGAGGGTAGGAAAATTTAGTGGATAGCAGGTTATCTTATTTGAGTTTAATAAATTCATGGTAAAAAGGCCAAATATAAGGCGATTTCTTATTTTTCAGTGAGAAAAATTCTCTAGTTCCTCCCAGAGTTGTTTTTTTCCCCAGTTGGAATATATGAACTTTTATGGCAAGAGACAAAATAATTGAACGTTAGCTTGTACTATCGAATATGTTCAGTTATACACATTTATGTTATCAGTGGGAAATACTGCTTTTCTCTCTCATTCTCACTGTCCACTGAACATCTCTATTCTGTTTTCTTCATGAGTGTCTTTGACATCGATGTCTTTCTTATTCCTGGAGCTGTTTTTCTGAGCCATCGGGCAGATTTCCAAGGCACCTCACCTTTCCCTCTGTCCCAGTTACTAGGAATACAGCCCTTTGGAATTGGGATACAATCCTGTCACTAGGATTTTTATCCTTAGCTATAAATACTCATTTACTAAACATTTGATTTTTATTCTTTACTTTTATATTTGTAGTTCCACATAATAACTCACATGATGTCTTGCTTTTTCAAGCGATCTTTGAAAGATGTATTTATAGGAAGATCCAGTCCTCAAAATTGTTAGGCCACATAATGGAAATTGTTTATATTCTTTACCTTTAAAAAACAGTTTTTTTTTTACTGTTGGGTTCTTTCTTAAATATTGAAAATTGGTATTGATTTGAGGCTGCTGTGCCACCCCCAAATTGTACATCATTATTCAGAATAATGTCCTTAAGAAGCACCTGCTTTTTATTAGAGTCTTAAGAATTCAAATACAAAGCAGCACTTTCTTTTCTGGGGTTTAGTCATGGGGGAGGGGGACCTTTGACCTAAATTTGTATATTTGTGGTTACCCCTTTCTAGCCCATGTCCATGGACTTCCTCCTAACTGCTATCTTGTATGACATTTGCTTAGATGTGACGCTGAGGACCCAAGTGGGTCATTATCACTGTTCCTGAGGGAACCCCAGCCCCTGTCCTACCAACAGGCACTGTCAGCCATAATATGTTCCTGCATCAGAAATATCTTTATACTGCCCAGTGTGGTGGCGCACACCTGTAATCCCAGTACTCGGGCGTCTGAGGCAAGAGAATCACAGGTTTGAAGCCAGCCTCAGCAACTTAGCAAGACCCTGTTTCAAAGTAAAAATTATAAAGGGCTGGGGGTATAGCTCAGAGGTAGAATGCCCCTGGGTTCAATCCCCAGTACCAATAAAAAAATCTTTACATTTTCATATACAAGCAATATTTGCCATTGTGCTGCAAAGTGACACTGAATTGTGTTTATTTAGACTTAGAAGCCTAGAGGGCCTGTGAAGCTGTGCTAAAAATGGCCAAGGGTTGGGCAGGAACTTGCTCCTCACTCCAAGCACACTGACTTCAGCCTTGTGAGGTTTTCTCTTTTTTTTTTTTTTTCCTTTGGTGCTGGGGATCAAACCTAAGGCCTCACACATGCAAGGCAAGCGCTCTACCACTGAGCTACACCCCAACCCCCTACTTCATGTTGAAGAATTATCAAAATAAACTTTATAAAGTTACTTTTAAGAAATAGCTAGTATAATAAGAAACACACTTAACATTTTCTTTTTTTGTTTTTGCGGTACCGGGGATTGAACCCAGGGGCATTTTACCTCCGAGCTACACCCCCAGCCCTATTTTTTTATACTTTATTTTGAAACTGGTCTCACAAAGTTGCGGAGGCCTTACTAAGTAGCTGAGGCTGGCTACGAACCGAGATCCTCCAGTCTCCACCTCCCAAGTACTGGGATTACAAGCGTGCGCCACCACTCCCGGCACATTTAACATTTTCAAAAATGCTGATATGCCAATCTTTGAATCATGATCATTTAGAGGGGGAAATGATCCAGTTTGTCAGGCACTCTCATCTCTTACTGGCAAGAGTGCAGAGTAATATAATCTATTTCAGAAGCCACTTCCATTTTAAACATGATGCTCTTCTCTGGTTCTACGGTTGTTTCCAGGGATGCTCAAAGACTTCCCTTTTGACATTTGCATTTTCTGAGTGTCCTGTGGTTCTCATAATAAAATGCAGTTAGTTTAGGGCACCTGAGGATGTAGAAGGCAGGTTCTTTGCTAGACTGATTGCTCTTTCAGGGTCCTGGAGCCAACCATGTATCCTTGAAGAGTGGAACTGGGGATAGAATTACAGTTTGTCACCTCAAGGGATGTTATGATGATGATAAAATTATTTTGTAAGTTTAAAGTCAGTGTAATAGAATTTACTAAGAATTCTTCCTACTTGCTTTGGAAAAGATAATGCATGGTATTCTAATCTTCATTACTAAAATCTTTCTTTTCTCTATAGGATCAAAGTGCTTAACATTGCTGGTTGAAATCCACCCTGTCAACAATGTGAGGGTTCTAAAAGCAGTGGATAGCTATATTTGGGTACAGGTAAGTAAGCCTGTAATTTATCACTTATCTCATTAACAAAAATGCATGAAACTTAGGGGGAAAGATGTTTACAAAGTACTTTCACACACATTATCACATTTAATCCTCAAAGCAATCTTGTAGATGGGTATGACTGGAAGCTCCAGCTCTTGTTTGCAAACGTGGAAATAAAGAACTGAAACCCAGCTCCTCTGATTCTGCTACACCATGGCTTGTCTGATCTTAAGGCAATGATTTCATGTGATAAAATATTAAATGTTGAAACACATTTATGGTCAATTTTAAGATAGTTTAATGTATTTGTATGGTTGACAGACTAATTAGCACCATTAAATGACTTAAACCTCCTGAACCTATCAACTCTATGAACTGGTACAGAAGCGCTTTGTGTATAATGCAGGTAGACTAGTCAATCTTCTTTATTTGCATATTTCATGTTTGCAATTTCTCCTACTCCCTAAAATTGATTTGTAACCCAATATTAATACTGAAAGCACTTTCCCCATCATTTGCAAACAAGTGCTTAGTGGTGAAAAAAATTTGAGTCACCTGACATCCCTCAACTGAGGCTGAACAAGGAATGCTCTGCCTTGTTGTTTTGGTTCTTGTGCTATAAAAAAGTGGTGTTTTCACCATCTAGTGCCATGTTTTTTGAGTTTTAGTGGGTTTTTGGGGGTGGGGGAGGTTTCCCTGTTTAAAATGGCTTCCTTACTGTTGAAGGGCTGTCTAGTGTTCCTCAGGGCAGGAAGGCTGTGATGTGCCTTAGAAAGGAAATAGGTGCACTACTTAGATAAAATTTCATTCAGGTATGAGTTATGGTGCCATTGTCCAGGTACTCAGTGTTAATGAATCAACAATATATGTCACCTAAGGTATCTGTTTCAGCCAGCATTCTAACTGCTGTTTCCCAATAAGCCTGATCACTCACAACTTAGAGGAAGGAAGATGTATTTGCTCACAGTTTTTGGAGACTTCAGAGGTTCACTTCATGTCAGGCCAGGTCTGCAGAGCTCAGGGCACCGTGGCGGGAAGCAGAGAGAGGGAGAGAACAAGGCTCTACTCTCATATCATGGAGACTGGATGCAAGAGAGAGCAGAGGGAGGAGGAACCATATATAATCCCCAAGGCCACACCCCCAGGGACTCTTCCTCAACCAAACTCCAACTCCAACATGGCTGCCTACTCTCTGGAAGGTCTTGAGGGGCATTATAAATCCAAACCTTCATGAGGAATGGTATACAGTTAATGTTTTGCTTTTCAATTCTAAATGTACTGTGTGTGTGTGTGTGTGTGTGTGTGTGTGTGTGTGTGTGTAGTTCTGTGGATTGAACCCAGTGCCTTGGGCATGCTAGGCAAGTGTTCTACCACTGAACTATACCCCCTTGCTTTTCAACTCTAAAAGGGAAACTTGACTATAAATACTTAAAGAAATTGATCAGTTCTATTTCCAATTTAATATAAAAAGTTAGGCTACTGGGTAGTATATATATATATATATATAATATTGATTATACTTTTATTGGTACATTATAATTATATGTCTTAGATTCAAATTCATACACCAGATATTACACAAGTCTTAGTGTGATTCCCTTCAGGTCCACTCCACTACTCACCTCTCCTAGTACACAGCAGAGATACCTTCATACATGAACACAGCATAATTTGAACATGTATTTTTTATCAAAAAATGTCTTAGGTTTAAGTGAGGCTAACTATAAAATTTGGACATAAAAGGTTATTTTATGTTTTTTAAGTCTAGAGGAGGTGGTAGGAAGAACAAAGTTTACTGGTGGGTCTTACCTAGTAAGCTGTCTTTCATGCTGGAAAATTAAATGGCTGATTTATGGTCACCTTTTTTTTTTTTTTGTATTGGGGATTGAACCCAGGAGCATTCTGCCTCTGAGCTATACCCCCAGCTGTATTTTATTTTTTTATTTTGAAATGGTCTCACTAAGTTGCTGAGGCTGGCCACAAACCTGTGATCCTCCTGTCTTAGCCTCCCAAGTACTGGGATTACAGGTATGTGCCACCACGCCTGGCTATAGTCACCCTTTTGATGATGATAGAATTGAATCACTGGAGTCATCCCACGACCAGTTTTCCGTGGTCATGACAGCGGAGGGGTCAGGCCTTGCGGTCCTGGCTGCCTGCTTTGTCCTGTGGGGCCCTATTCAGGAGAGCATGATGGAGTGAGGGGGCACACTAAGCCTTTTCTTCCCAGTGGTGATCATTCTGTCTCTGAGGCTTGTCAGTCTTCAACCATATGCCACATCGTGACTCACTGTACTTTCTTGGAAAGTCCCTGGTTATGTTGTGCTTTGTCTTTGGGGTGGGTGTGAGACTTTGGAAATTGTAGTGGGGACTATGTTTACTTGGCCCTCAAATTATGTACATGGTTTAGTTGCACAATGAATATATGGATCACTCTGTTTTTGTGTGTGTGAAATAGGACATAGTGTCTAATGTTGTTTGCATTGCTTCTGAGTCAAATATTCCAATCAGAAAGCATCATCCCTAGAAATAGCTTCAACTTTTGCCTGGCTGTTGAAATGAATGGTTATAGTGTTACACCTGAATTCCACTTTCTCCGGGAAACTGAGGTCCTGGAAGGGTTCTTTCTTCCTGTTTACTCTAACCTTTGACATGTGTGTGTGCACCTGATTCCCCTAAGCTCTGGTGTGGTTCCCAGTTCCATGCATGGTATATAGTAGTGCAGTGACTTTCGACTTTTGAAATATTCATGCAAGCAGAATAGTTGCTTATGATTTTAATTTCCTTCTTACAGTTCCTCTACCCACATGTTCAAAGTCATCCTCTTCCACAGAACCAGCTGTTACTGATTTCGGAGGAGAAATGTAAGTGTCTTTAGGTGCTCTATGGGGGCATGTGAATGGCGCATAATGAAGGGTGGGACACGATTGAATCTTCTAGATGTCTTTGGCATTGCTGAGGGTCCACTGACTTTTGACCATTTGAGACCTAGAATTCCTGTGGGAGAGCTTCCTCTTAAGCTCTGCTCAGTTTCCTTATCTTGGGAATCATGGACTCTTGTATACATAGATATCCAATTTTATCACAGGGTAGAATATTTGTAGAACAATTGTGTAGGCTGTTTTTGCCTTCTTTAGTCAGTCTTTTTTGTTGTTGTTGTTACTGGAGATTGAACCCAGGAGCATTCAACCTCCGAGCTATACCCCCAGCCCTATTTTATTTTTATTATTATTTTTTTAAAACAGGGTCTCATTAAGTTGCTGAGAGCCTCACTAAGTCACTGAGGCTGCCCTCGAATCTTCCATCCTCCTGTCTCAGCCTCCCAAGTACTGGGATTGCAGGTGTGCGCCACCACCCCGGCTTAGTTCATCCTTCTTTAGAATGTCTGTCACAGTGGATAACTATAAGATAAAGAGAGAGAGGCTTGGATGGGGAGAAGGGAAGGCTTTAGTCGCTAGAACAGTTCCATGGCAAATCTGGAAACACATACTAACTTGGCCAAATTTAAATAGAGGCAAATAAGACTGCGTTATAAGGTCATATCCTTTGGCGATGTCTTCAAGTTTGGGAAGTGGGGAAGGACGAAGCTCACTGGTGAGACTTCTCTAGGAAGCCGTCTTTCATGTTCTAAGTGGAACCTGCTGGCTGAGGGTTGGAAGGGCAGGCTTGAGGGGCTAGGTTAGTTTTTAGTCCCCATGCTCTCACTCAGTTTTCTCTCACATTTTCATAACTAGATTCAGCAGAAGTTAAGTGTGATTGAGTGTAAATTGTCACTGGTAATAAGGGACCATCTACAAAAGTGTTCAGGGTCTTGTTCATGTGAAATTGACCCCTGTAAACATGCTTCTCCCAAATATCTTGTATAATAAGTTCTCTATATTCATACAAACACAGGTTTGGTGCTTGGACACTGAAATAAGCCCTGCTAAATGAACCCTTGTTAGCCCTCTAGGAGATGGATGGTGTAAGGGAGGCAAGCTAGCATTGAGGAAAGGAGAGCAGAGAGCTTAATGTGTCACTTGTTGCCATTACAGAGTGAAGTAAATGTGGGTCTTGAAATAGACTGTAAAGAGAGGAGGGAAAAGCCGGGTGTGGTGGTACATGCCTATACTCCCAGTACTTGGGACACTGAGACAGGAGAATCACAAGTTCGAGGCCAGCCTCAGTAACTTATTGAGACCCTCAGCAACTTAACCAGACCCTATTAAAAAAGAAAGTATAGTTCAGTATAGAATGCCCCTGGTTTTAATCTCCAGTACCAAAACAATAAACAAAAAACAAAACAAAAAAGGAGGCAGAAAGGCTGGGTGGGTTTTTTGTTTTGTGGATTTTTTTCAGTCTCTTTTTGTGAGATTACTGTCTGATAATACTGTTTTGCAGCCAGTTGTTTAATTGGTATGGCTTTTGTAAGAGTTTGTTCACAACTGTTAGGCAAAGAGTACTGCTGTTTTTTTGAAGGTTAAATTATCTTTCTTTGCTTCTTTCCTTTTATTTTTTAAAGATATTGAACAGTTTCATATCCAAGTCACCCAAGAAGATGGAAATAGAGTGGTAAAGATTTGAAATTCCTTTTGATTTTAGCATGTACTTCTACAATGAACTATATTTCTAGACTGTTAAAGATAGATGAATGCTATTGATACACAGCATATTCTTTATTTGATATGTTTCAAATTATACACATGCTATTGTAACATGTAAAACGAAACCAAGCTACATACGGAAGTTAATTATCCTCTTTATCTCTACCTCACCCCCAATCTTAGTCTCCTGGGATAACTAATAACAATAGGCTCCTGTGAGTCTCTCCATAGCTTTGCCTTGCTCATGCAAATCTGTACAAGGTTAGATGCACATATTTGGAAATCAATTGTTTTTAACCAAAGTAGAATCATAATATCTACACTTACCTGCTGCTTTTGTGTTTGCTTTTTACTTAATATATCAAGAGTATAAAGGTTACTCAAAAGAAACCTAACACATTGGTGTTTTCCCTATTTGTATGCATATACACATTTAACAAGCAGGCTTATGACATTTATACTGCAATTTTCCCCTTTTGTATGTGTTTTCCACACCTCCTTTTCTTTTTCACCTCTAACTTGTGTTCACAACCTGGTATGTATCTTTCATACCTCTCCCCATGTTTACATGATCTCCTACCCACACCCCTGATACACGGGGGTTGGTTTGTTATCCACTCCTTCCTCATTCAGCTTTGAAATTACCTGCAGGTCAACTAGAATAGCTCCAATTCATTCTCTCTAGAAGCATGGGAGGTCATAATTTTTCAGTCATTCTACTAGGAATGCACATTTGCTTGATTGCCAGTTTTCTTTGGTTTTGCATTATAAATCATCTCAGAAATTGGTACATATATTTCTTTTTTTTGTGATACTGGGGATTGAACCCAGGGGCACTCTACCTCCAAGCTACACCCCCAGCTCTATTTTCTGTTCTTTATTTTTTGAAACAGGGTCTTACTAAGTTGCGGAGGGCATCACTAAGTTGCTGAAGCTAGCTGCGAACCTGCGATCCTCCTGTCTCAGCCTCCCAAGTACTGGGATTACAAGCGTGTACCACTACGCCTGGCTTGGTACATACATTTCTTTGGGCTAAATACTTAGGGTTGGATTGTTGGGTTGATAGGTCTATACATTTTATGAATTCCAATAGATTATATCAGATGATTTTCCAAAAAACTAGTTTTATAAGCAAAATGTAAGGGTACCAATAATAGGTAAATTCACTTTTTCAAAAAAATGTTTATAGTTGATGGGTATAAAATGATATCTTAGTCTGTATTTCTCTGAATGTTAGTGAGTTTAAGCATCTTTTCCTATGTTTATTGGCTGTTTGACTTTGCTATTCTGAAAATTGATTAGTTATATCCTTGTCTATTTCTACTGGGTTATCTTTTTCTTTTCAATTTGTATGAGATCTTAATATAGTTTAGAGAGTAAAGTGATTTTTTTCAGTATTAGTCTGCATCAAAATAGTCTTTCTCTGACAATTTTGATGTTTCTCTGAAGATTTCAATTTTAAAGTTATGTGAACAAAATTGAAATGGAAAGTGACATTTATTATTTATGTATCTGTTATTGAAAGGCTCAAATCAAGAGGCCTGGCTAGAAGCTGCACAGTGGTGTGTGGCTGGAGCTCTGAGCCACAGGGGGCTTCCAGTGGCTGAGTGGGTGGGAGCCCAAGTTCAGGACCCATGGTCAAAAGAGAGTCCAACCAAAGAGGAAAGACCTAAGGCTGAATTCCAAAGCCAGCGTTGAGAATTTAGAGGAGACAATTAAAGAAGCAAGTTGACATCAGGAGCTGGGAATGAGCATAGACTGAGGACTGTGTTAGGAGAAGATTGGAGAACAGGGAGAGACACTTTGGGAAGAGCAAGGAGAGAGGCTGACCAGCAAAGATTCTGCTGACCATGACTGCACAGCCTTAGCATTTCTTCATCCACATGTTCTCTTCACAGGGGCCCTTTTGTCCTTGTTCTTAAAGTCTTCCACAACCGTTTCTTAGAACACAACGCAACTTCACGTGTTCATCACAACATCCCTGCATGATAGAGGTGGTAGTATAGCCTAATCTTACTTCTCTGGGCCTCAGCTTCTTAGAATACAATGCAGTTTCATGTGTTCATCACAACATCCCTGCATGATCGAGGTGGTGTTACAACTAGCTCCATTTTTGCAGAGAAGATAGCAACAAGACTCCCAGAGATGAGGCAACCCCAAAGGGACCAAATGGAGATCTGAAACTGGGTTTGCCACACTCCATGTTTCTGTCAACATATCCCTTTAGCTGAAATGGTTCCTAAATTTACTCCAACTTAACAAATTTCAGAAAAATGGAAACAGGATGGATTTAGAGGTTTAGAGACAGACTTGTACTCTTGGATCCTTTCGCAAGTACCACTTTCCTATCGCCTAAATTTAATGGGCTTGGGCAAGCAAGAAATAGGGGTGTGCTATGATTTATGCCTTATATTTCCCTCCAGTTCCAACTCAGCATTGGCGAAGAAATTCCTTTTAGAATTAGAGAGAGGTTAGGCATTAATATGGATCATTCTGATGGTCCCTTTTTTCTCCTTCATTTCTTCTGCCTCAACCTGTTTTCGTTCTTTATTCATCTATCATCTCAATGCAGATTATTTTTGCTTGATAAACATTTTGAGGAAGTTATATTGAATCCAGAGTCTCCTGCATGCTAAGCATGCACCGTACCACTGAGCTACACCCCCAGCACCCGGAAAGTGAATTCTGAACTCCTGTCAAGTTATTTTAAAGTCAACTGAGGTATCAAAAGGGTACTAGCAGGGTGCCAGGCACTGGGATTCTGGGTCTTGCTGAACTAACCATGTAGTCTAATCTTACCTCTTTGGGCCTCAATTTCCTCACCTGTAAAGTTGAGGTGTTCAATTACATGGTTCCTGGAATCTTCTGGAATCCCCCAATTTAAAATTTCTATAGTTCTCTAATTTTTTCCCCAGAAGCTTAGATAATTATTTAAAATTGTTTTATTGGTACATTGCACCAATAAACTATAAACTATCATATAAACTATGATGTATAAGTTATACCTCATAGCGAGGTTCAGTTTGTTAAAAACATACATGTACAAATCGGGTGTGGTGGTGCATGCCTGTAATCCCAGTACTTGGAAGGCTGAGACAGGAGGATCATAGGTTCGAAGTCAGCCTCAGCAACTTAGTGGGGGTCCTCTGTAACTTAGTGAAACCCTGTTTCAAAATAAAAAATTTAAAAAATAGGGCTAGGGATGTAGCTCAGAGGTAAACAGTTTCTGGGTTCAATCCCCAGTACCGCGCCCCCACAGATACATGCACACAAACTCTTGATGTGCTTCCCTCCACATCCTACCCTGCTGCCCATCCTCCCTCCCCACACGAGGCAGTGAGGTTGGTAGTAATACCTTCACATACTGCCATAGTAGTATTTCAACTGTCTCCTTCTTCAGTCCTCCCTTGATCCCTCCCTAACTTCCTTCCCTAATCCCCTTCAACTAACTCTACAGGTCTCTTTCTGCATTATTTAAAGTCCCTTGTGTTTCCAGTTTTATCTCTTGCTTCCACAAACAAGAGAAAACATATGACTCTTGACTTTCTGAGACTGACTGATCTCACATTGCATAATACTCTCCAGTTCCATCCATTTTCCTACAAATGACATAATTTTGTTGTTCTTTATGGCTGAGTAAAATTCCATTGTGTGATATATCACTTTTTTTATCCATTTATCTATTGATGGACACCTGGGTTTGTCCATAATTTGGCTATTATGTATTGTGTTGTTATAAACATGGATATGCATGTATCACTACAGTATTCTGACTTCAGTTCTTTAGGAAAGATAGTTCTCTGATCTTATTACTTAGCAAACACATATTTACACTTATACTATTTTAACAATTTACTCTTGCACACTTTATTTCATTTTCCTTCCTTTGAATGAACATTCTTGAGTTCTATTACATGCTAGAAACAATGAAGACATTGGAAAAATAAAGGTGGGGTAGAAGAGCACATATTCACCAGGGGAGGCTTATAGTATTAATTACAAGTAACTGTAATAGAAGCATGCCAAAGTGCCAGAGGAATACAGAGAGAGAGGAGCTTCATCTTCATCTTAGGGAGGGGAGGGAAGGCTTTGAGTAGGAGGCAAAGCCTAAGAAGGGTCTTGAAGGATGAGTGGTTAAATATTGCTGCGAGATGGGCAATGTCACCATACATAAGAAACAGGCCAAAGCCATGTGGTGTTTTATGCACCCTGCAGTGCTTCCATGCCCAGGCCCGAGTGTTTTCCTCCATCACAGCCTGTTTTGGCAGTAAAGGCTTCTGGTCTGCAGAGGCCTGATTGAGTGGGTTATTCCCCAACAGGAAGCTATGAATCTTCTATTAATGGAATCTCTGCTGTTGATTGGGAGGTGTGGTCTTGTCTGGGACAGCCCCAGCCTTGCATGTTAAAGTAGGAACAAGAGCCAGGCGTGGTGGCACATACTTGTAATCCCAGTACTTGAGAGGCTGAGATAGGAGAATCGCAGGTTCACGGCCAGCTTCAGCTACTTAGTGAGACCCTCCACAACCTAGTGAGACCCTGTTTCAAAATAAAGAATTAAAAATAGGGCTGGGGGATGTAGCTCAGATGTAGAATGCCCCTGGCTTCAATCCCCAGTACCACACACACAAAAAAAGTAGGAACAAGAATAAAATAGTGTATTATAGAGTACTGAGAAGAAGAATAAAGATGCCTTAAAACTTTCCTGGAAAGACTGTATTGGAGATGAGTCCTAACAATAAAGTAGAAATATTTATATGTATCATAGAGATAGAATATGCAAAAAATAATGACTTCAGATATGTTCTTTTTAATACTTTTATTAGTGTGTTGCAATTATATATCATAGTGAGGTTCAAAGTGATACAAACGTACATGAATGGAGCTCTTGGGGTATTTCTTTCCACATCCCACCCTGCTCCCCTCTCCTTCCTCCCCACACATGCTAGCAAAACTGGTAGTGATACCTTTATATATTGCCAAACATACTTGTGAAACTGGTAGTGGTACTTTTATATATTGCCAAAACATTATTTGAAGCCAGGCGTGATGGTGCACTCCTGTATTCCCTGTATTTGGGAGGCTGAGACAGGAGGATCACAGGTTCGTGGCCAGCCTCAGTGACCTAGTGAGGCCTGTCCGCAACTTAGTGAGACCCTGTTTCAAAATAATAAAAAATAGGGCTGGGGGTGTTGCACAGAGGTAGAATAGCTCTGGGTTCAACAATCTCCAGTATCACCTCAATTCTCCTTTTTCCCTTCCCCACCTTCCTCCCCCAGTCCCCTTCTACTATTCTACTAGTTTCTCTCCACATTTATCCAAAGTCCTCTTATGTTTTCTATTTTCTCTCTAGCCTCCACATATGAGAGAAAACATATGACCCTTAACTTTCTGAGACTGGCTGACCTCACTTAGCATAATATTCTCCAGTTCCATCCATTTTCCTGCAAATATAATTTTTCTTCTTTATGGTTGAGTTAAATTCTATTATATGTATATACCACATTTCTTTATCCATTTATCTGTTGACTGACACCTAGGTTGTTTTCATAATTTGGCTATTGTGTATTGTGCCGCTATAAATATGGATATGCATGTATAACTATAGTATTATAACTTTAATTCTTTTAGAAAGATACTGAGGAGAGAGAGGCATGGCTAGGTCATATGGTGGTTTAATTCCTAGTCTTCTGAGGGACCTCCATACTGATCTCCATAGTGGTTGTACTAATTTATAATCCCATGAATAGTGTATAAGAGTTCCTATCTCCCCACATCCTCACCAGCACCTATTATTGTTTGTATTCTTGATCTAACTCTAACTGGAGTTAGATGGAATCTCAGTGTAGTTTTTATTTGCATTTCCCTAATTGCTAATTGTGTTGAGCATTCTTTCATATACTTATTGGCTGATTGTATTTCTTCTTTTGAGAAGTGTCTATTCAGCCGGGCGTGGTGGCGCACGCTTGTAATCCCAGTACTTTGGGAGGCGGAGACCAGAGGATCCGGGTTCGCGGCCAGCCTCAGCTCTCTCTCTCTCTCTTTCTCTCTCTCTCTCTCTCTACTTAGTGAGGCCCTCCGCAACTTCGTGAGACCCGGTTTCAAAATAAAGTATAAAAAATAGGGCCGGGGG
>PVJS01016689.1:0-37162 GCA_004027185.1 Glis glis
CAATATTGTCTGTGTGTGTGTATATGTGTATATATGTGTGTATATATGTATATATGTAGTGTATATATATGTGTATATATCTATATATACATATATATAGAGGAGTCCATATATATAAATATACTTATATATTAAGTGTATATAGGTATATGTTCCATTTTCCCTAGGAACAAGTACAGTAGAATTATGAAAGGAAATTAAATATTGATATAATATTATCTAACTCACAGTGCACAATCAGATTTAGTCAATTGTCACAATAGTGTCCCTGGGAGTTACCTTTTCCCCTGGTCCAGGGTAGAGTCCACTATCATGCATGTCTCTTGAGTGTTCTCTAATCTCGATTAGTTTCTCACCCTTTGTCTTTCTTGACCTCACTCAATTTGAAGAATACAGGCCAATTATGTTATAGAATTTCCCTTGATTTGGGTTTATTCAATTCTTCTCATGACAAGATTCATATGATGCATTTTTGGTAGAAATGCCCTAGAAGCAAAGCTATAACCCAGGTGCATCATATCAGGAGAGATACTACATTGGTTTATGCAAATTCAGTTGATACTAACTTTCATCAGTTGGTGAAAATAGTGTCCTTCAGGTTTCTTGGCTATAAAGTTACTACTTTTGCCTTTGTAATGAAAAATTGACTTGTGTGAAGACACTTGGATGCTATGTAAATATCCTATTTCTTATTAAGCTTTTATCCAGTAATTTTAGGACCCATTAACAATTTTTTGCTTTTATAAATGTCTTCATCTATTAGCTGGCATTCTACTGTTGAAAAGAATTTTCTCTTTTCCTCTACTTTTATTAGTTTCAATATTTATAGCAATGTGCCCTCACAGATTCTTACTTTAATATTGTTATTGGTTTTCATGTTCAAATTGTTCCAGATATGGACAATGGAAACATGTTCATACTGGCTCCTTTGTCATTTAGAAATGACTCTATTGCTATTTGATTATTTGCTTACTTTACCTCTCACAAGATATTCCAGAGGTTCATCTTGAACTTTTCTGCTCTGATCACAGAACCAGTGATCTTACCCAGGAGCCTTAGGTTCTTCACGTGAAGACTGAATTTAGGAAGTAACATCTGGGCGTTAAGTGTGCTCCTTGCTATGTCGTCATTGCTATATATCCTCATGGATATTGTATCATCCGCTATACCAGTCATTACCATGATTGTCAATTGTTCTTTCAGATTTAAGGATGACACGCTCAGAAGCTACCCTGGAGCTGTATGTCTGGGGACAAAGTGTGCTGACAGGTTTTCAGCATTGGTTTTAAGGTCTGAGAGAGAATGACCTTTCTACTGGAGGAGGCGGTTTGCAAAGGTCTCCAAACGGCAGCATGTGGAGTGCAGGCAATCACGCTAGCAGCCCTGAGAACCAGCCCCATTCTTCAACTAGATTTCTAGTTAATCACTCGTCTCTGTTTCTGTCCCAGTTCTAGCATTTTCCCTAGCGTTGTGACTCCGGTTTTCTCTGAGAATGTGAAGAGAAGATCGGTTTCCTCCTTGCCAGCAGCTCCTTCTGCTCCTGGTTCTGCTGCGGCCTCCTCCTTTTTTCTGGTTTCCCTCCATTTTTCGTCCATCATCCAGATATTAAGAGGATCTCTCCTCAATTGGTATTGTGTCTACAATTATTTCTGTCATTGTTGGCTTTTACCTTTTTCACTTCTTTATTCTAATTTAAGGGATTTGGGGAAAAGATAGGGGGCAAATCTTGTGGTCAGTCTGTCAGCTTGAGCCTAAAAAATATTAATTCCTTAAAAGGGGATTAAAAGGTACAAGGATAACTGGTCCTCTCCTGCAGTAACTAAGTGACAGATAAAACAACAGATACAAAGATTTTTTTAGAGGTACATTTCATAGTCTACCATATCACTGAAGAGTAAGCCAAAATTAAAAAGTTAAATATTGCTAGGTGTGGTGGTGCATATCTGTAATCCCCGTACTTGGGAGGCTGAGACAGAAGGATCACAGGTTTGAGGCTATCCTCAGCAATTTAGTGAGGCCAACAGCAACTAAGACCTGTTTTGAAATGGAAATAAAAACAGGGCTGGGGGTATAGCTCAGAGGTAGAATGCCCCTGGGTTCAATTCCTAGTAATACACACACACACACACACACACACACACACACACACACACATCCACAGAGTTAAATAATTTGTTTGAAGCTATCATTCATTTGTAAAAAAAAATGCTGAGATAAACCAAGGAGAGCCTGACTCCAAATCTATTCCCCCATTCTAAAGCAAATTGTATATTACATAATTTGGAAATTATAGAGTTATTCCCAAGAAATATCCCTATTTGATACCTCCTTTTATGACATTAATAAACACACCTGATATTCACATAGTGTTTTTATAGTTTACAAAACATGTAAATAGAATTTTATTTAATTCTGACAATTACCTTGGGAGATTGATATCATGAATAAATTGATGAATATGAAGTAATTGTCCAAGTGGGTAAATATTCGCCAACAGGGAAAATAGAGACTTGAGCCAGTGCATCAAGCTGAAGTCTCTTTCCCTTGATGCCCATTGTTAAACCTCGATGCCCATAATAACACAGGCAGAACATTGATTATATGTCTACCAATTTGATCCTAGCTGAGGTTATCAATATCCTTCAGTATTTTCTCAAGCTTTCAAACATTTCTAAAAATTATTAGGATAGGCTACATTTTAATTTTTTTTGGTGCTGGGGATTGAACCTTGGAGCATTCAACCTTTAAGTTACACCCCCAGCTCTATTTTCTTTAGAAACAGGGTCTTGTTAAGTTTCTGAGGCTGGTCTTGAACCTATGATCCTACTGTCTTTGCCTCCCAAGTACTGGGATTACAGCTATGTACCACCACACCCGGCTATTAGGCTACATTTTAAATTTCAGTACCAAGTCTAGATTTTTTCCGCCCTCATTATCTCCAAGAAGTGGTGTCACATCTTTGTTTCTAATATTTCTGCCTCAGTTCACACCTTTATCATTTCTTACATGAGCCACTATCCCAGTTGCCTGTCTGCACTTTCTGGCAGTCTCTAATCCATTTTCCATACAGTTAGACATAATAGTCTCACAAAAGGTGAATTTAATCAAGCAGCTTTCTTTCATAAACTCGTTGGTAATTTAAAAATTTTTTATTGCTTCTAGGAAAAAGATGAGTTATGGGCTCACAAGTCTACCATTTTCTCTAGTCTGATTTCCTATGTCTTTTTTATTAATCAATTAATTAACTAATTAATGTATGTATGTATGTATGCCTTGCCTTTCCAGTCTCTAGGGGCTGCCCCAGTTCCTGACTCATGCCCCCGTCTTCCCTTTTCAAAGACAGCATGGCATATTCCGATCTCCCTCCAAGGTTCTGACACTGACAGGTCTTCCTCTTCCACATGTAAGGATCCTTGTGCTTACTTCCGGGGCCCCCTAGATAACTCGGGCTAATCACCCCATCAGCTGATTAGCAACCTTGATTCCACCTTCTCATGTAATAGACATATCCTTAGGTTCCTGGACGTAACGATTCCATTAGGAGACCATTCTTCCTCCTATCACAGGTGCTGTCAGGAAGTAGGAATCATTCCAGGACTGGATGCTTTCATGGTTTTCTTTTGCAGGTGCAACAAGAAAGTTGTAATTGGTAAAGGAGCAGCTGTCACCAGAGGTGATGGGTCATCATTGTTGTGTTTTGCACAATACCTTTGCTTTTTTTCTTTGTTCTCTGTTTTCTCTTCTTTCTTTCTTTCTTTCTTTCTTTCTTTCTTTCTTTCTTTCTTTCTTTCTTTCTTCTTTCTTTCTTTCTGCCATCAGAATAGCCAGGACTCATGTTTATCTTTCCTGCAGGTGCCTTTATTAGTTGATAGCTGATTTCCTCACTGTTCAGTATACTCTGTAAGCTCCTTGAGGCCAAGCATTGTGCCTTATTTAGTATTATTTCACCCTCTTGATAAATATTTGTTGAATCAACATAATGATTTAAAACCTTTGGGGAAAAGCTAAATCTCTTGCTACTTAAAATGTAGTCTTCTGCCGGGCGTGGTGGCGCACACTCGTAATCCCAGTACTTTGGGAGGTGGAGACCGGAGGATCCGGGTTCACGGCCAGCCTCAGCTCTCTCTCTCTCTCTCTCTCTCTCCTTAGTGAGGCCTTCCACAACTTCGTGAGACCCAGTTTCAAAATAAAGTATAAAAAAATAGGGCCGGGGGCGTAGCACGGAGGTAGAACGCCCCTGCGTTCAATCCCCGGTACCGCAAAAATAAAAATAAAATGTAGTCTTCTGACAAGAAACATTGGCTTCAGTTGAGAGTTTGTCTAAAATGCAGAATCCTAGGCCTTTCTACAAAATTACTCTGTACTTTAATGAGAATCTCAGGTGATCTGTGTGCATGTACAATTTGAGCATGGGCCCACGCCTGTTGATTCTCACCCCAAGGAAGTAGAGAGGGATGACAGAGATGGAGATATTCGATGGAGATGAAATATCAACATTTTCATTGAAAAGAAAGTTTTCTTTTTTAAAAAATTATTTTTCTTATACTTTTGTTTTATTGCTATTTATGGGAAAACTAGATTCTGCTTTTCATTTCCATTGGGAATAGATGAAAGGCAGTTAAAATTGTAGCAGGAGAACTGTCTATTAGATAAAGGAAAATATTTCTTGATTCTAAGATTTGCCAGGCAGGGAGTTCTTTGGGGATTCTATAAAAACTCCTAAATGCATTAAGTATTGTTGTCTCTGAAAATATGCTGTTATTTCTTGGATACCAATTTCTTTTTACTGACTTACCTCTGAGGCTTCTGACATTATCTTTGACAATTGTATTTGTACTACTGTGCCCTGTTCCTTTCTTTCCAATTCTAATCACACCTTCCCCCCTTAGTAATTGCCTTTACAAGTGCGTCTTATTATTTCCACGTTGAAGTTTCTAGGTCAAATGCACTGGAACACAGCTTCAAATTTTCAAGTCTTTCCTTATGAACACCTAAAATTTTAAGATGAACTTTGGAACAGTAGATATCATTTCTAAATTTAAATTTACTTTTACATTTAGTTGTGTTTAGCAAAGACTTTGAGCAAATGAGGCTTTTATTGGTTTTCCACTTGTTGTTTGGCAGTAAGATGAACCTTATTTTAAAGGTCATGACAAGGACGTGCCCTTGGGCCTCCCAGAGTCCAACCAATGAGTAAGTAAGTTGAGTCAAGTAAGTGAAGTCAAGCTTCACTCATCAGTGCCCCGAGGGAGCACACTAGAACATAATTTCTTATCCTTTACCCCCTTTCAACTAACTCAGCTTGCAGTTTTTAATTTATACACATTTCCAGTGTTTGGCTCTAAACGCTGCCTTTGTTTAACAGAAGAGGACCATTTTGCATCCCCAACCAGAGACATAGGGGCTAAAAATGACCTTCATATCCTACCGGTGATGGAAAGCTTGCAGCAAAAACCTACCTTCTTTGGGATTGCTTTTTATGTTGGTTATGAATCACATGGGAGGTGTATCTGAGGAGAGTCCCTGAGTCTCTTACACACCCAGGCATTGTTGTGGGTATCACATTGCTTCTTAAGAAAACCACACGGGTTCTACATCAAATAGGAAGCTTCAATGAAGCTTCTGCTCCATAATTAACAAAGGAGCCTCACCAATGTGGCTCAGCCCCAAAAGTGCTAAGGTAGCAAGGTATTTAATCGTGTCCTAAGTTAGCCCCAAGTCTTGCTCAGCAATTTCTGGCCCTGTCACATGGCACTTTTTTGATATATTGCCTGGAGATCATATTTGACTTGATGCGATCTTGACTTTAGTGCTTCTTGACCTCGGCTCTACTGACAATTTGAGCTCGGTGATTCTTGTTGAAGGGGGTGGTCCTGTGCATTGTAGGATACTTGGAAGCATCCCTGATCTTTACCCATTAGATGCTAAGTAGCACCATCCCCTACTCCCAGTCATGACAAACAACCATCTCTGGACATTGCCAAAGATCCCCTGGAGAGCAAAGTTGCTCATAAGGATTAATTACATCAACTCTGGTTATCAAGCCTGGCTGAGAGTCTCTTTTTAATCCTTCACCATTTTACATTCAACCATTTTTCATTGTGTATTTTGTTAGAGGACATATTTTCAGATACCTGATTATAGAATACTCTGAATTTCTCTAAGTATTGCCAAAGTACCTCCTTGTTTGGAATCTTCTGGCATCTTACTAAATATGAGGATTACTTGGCCTTATCCCAGACCTCTTGGAATCTCTGGCAGGCATCTTATTAAATATGAGGATGTCTTGGCCCTATCCCAGACCTCTTTTGGAATCTTCTGGCAGGCATCTTATTAAATATGAGGGTGCCTTGGCCCTATCCCAGACCTCTTTTGGAATCTTCTGGCATCTTATTGAATATGAGGATTCGTTGGCCCTATACCAGGCCTCTTTTGGACTCTTCTGGCGTTTCTTTGTCCTATCCTAAACCCATGGAATCAGAATCCACTGGAGCTGAGCTTAGATGTATGTATTTTAAATGAGCATCTTTGGAGTCTTGCAGACTAACCGTTTCAAATTGTTATGGTGCTCTTATAGAGGTTTCAGCAACTCTCTTCTGTGAGCTCATTAGTTTGTCTTAGCAGGATGTATAATAAGGTGAGCAAAAGCACTCTCTGTAGGCATATGTTTAATTGACCAAATGCTAATGAGAGAGGATTGACTTGTAATCTTAGCTTATCAGTGATTCTGATGGCAGAATCATACAATGTGTAGGGTGGTAAGTCCCAGGAAGTCAGCTCTTCTCATTTTACAGTTGAGGGAGTTGAGCCCAGAAAAGTGGTTTAAATCCTCTTAGCCTGTGAATGGCCAACTTAGGTTTAGAATATTCTTTCATTAATTCATTCAATTAATATTTATTGAAAACCTACCTTGTTCCCAGTAGTGAGCTAGGCACTGAGGAATCAGGATGACTAAAAATATTATTTTTGCTCTGATGGAAACAAGCACAATTAAAGGTTAAATGGCAACCTGAGAAGTACTATGAGTATGAGAAAGATGGTGGCCTGCCATGATTTAGATGAACTTCAGCTAATGGGGTGCAGAGGAAGAAAGGCCTCCCAATGAAAGTGATCCAGCTGGTATCCAAAAGTTGGTTGCAAGGGGATTGGAGGAGGAGCAGAAAGGAAGGAAAATATTTCCAGGCAGAACAAACAGAACATATTCAAGCTTGAAAAAGGTGCATGATAACTTTGAAGAACTAAGAGACAGTGAATCTTAAGTAGAGTGAGAGACTTTTAGGTAATTTTGAAAGTGAAAAAAATAAATTTTATTCTAAAAGCAACAGATATTTTTGAAATACTTCTGTTTTCTCTGAACAGTGCTATTCACTCATTTTTTATTATGCTGAGGTATATGCCTTCTCTACCTAATTGGTTGGGAGTTTTTAATCATGAAAACATGTTAAATTTTGTCAAATTATTTTTCTATGGTTATTGAGGTGATCATATGATTTTTATCCTTTATTCTGTTAATGAGATGTATTGTATTTATTGATTTATGTGTGTTGAGCCATTCTTGCATACTAGAGAAAAATCCCCCTTGATCATGGTGGATGACATGGTTAGTGTGCTGTTGAATTTGTCTCGCTAGTATTCTGCTTACGATTTTTACATCTATGTTCATCAGGGATATTGGTCTTTATTATTATTTTTTTCTTGCAGGGTCCTTGTCTGGTTTTGGTATCAGGACAATTTTAACCTCAAAAAATGAGTTTGGAAGTCTGCTTATCACTTCAATTTTGGGGAAAAGTTTGAGAAGGATTGGTATTAGTTCTTTAAATATTTTGTAAAATTCAGCAGTGAAGCCATCTGGTCCTGGGTTTTTCTTTGTTGGGAGATATTTTATTACTGATCTGATTTCATTACTCATTAGTGGACTGTTCATATTTTCTATTTCTTCATGATTCGTTTTTAATAGGTTGCATACTCTGAGGAATTTATCCATTTCTTCTAGGTTATGCAACTTTTTGGCATGTAATTGTTCATAGTAGTCTCTTATGTTCCTTATATTTCTGTGGTAGCAATTATAATATCTCCTGCTTTGTTTCTTATTTTATTTTAGTCTCCCATTTTTCTCTGTCTAGATAACACTGGTCAGTTTTATCTTATAAAACCAGATCTTGATTGTATTAATCATTTCTACTGTTTTTTAGATGCTATTATATTTAGTTGTGTTCTGATCTTTATTTCCTTTCTTCTGCTAACTTTGAGATTTGTTTTTCTAATTCCTTGGAGGGTGCAGTGAGGTTGTTTATTTGAAATCTTTTTTTAATACAGAGTTTATTTCTATAAACTTCTTAGGAATCCTTTTGCTGTATTCCATAAATTTTAGTCTCTTTCCAGTGTTGCTTTACTCAAGATAGCTTTTGATTTCCCCTTTGACTAAGTGGAGGAGGATACTGTTGAATTTACACATATTTGTGAATTTCCAATTTTCCTCCTGTTATCAATTTCTAGTTTTATACAATTGTTGTTGGAAAAAAATGCTGAGCATGATCTCAATCTTCTTAAATTTGTTAAGACTTGCTTTGTGGCCTAGTATATGATCTACTGGAAAACATTCTGTGTGTGCTTGAGAAAAATGTATATTCTGCTGCTCTTAAATGGAGCGTTCTGTCTATATTTGCTAGATCCATTTGGTCTAAAAGGTAGTTCAAATCCAGAGTTTCCTTATTGGTTTTCCATCTGAATAATTTATTCATTGTTGAAAATAAGTTATTGTGGTCCCCTTCTATAATTACATTGCTGTCAATTTCTTCCTTCAGACCTATTAATATTTGTTTTATATATTTAGGAGCTCTGATGTTGGATGCGTATATATTTAGAATTGTTATATTTATTGATTTATTTGCCGCTTTATCTATATATAATGCCTGTCTTTATCTCCTGTTACAGTTTTTGACTTAAAGCATGTTTTGTTTGGCATAAATGTAGTCACCTCTGCTCTTGTTTTCCATTTGTATGGAATGTCTCTATCTGTACATTTTTCGATTTGTGTGTCCTTCAAAGTAAGAAGTCTCTTATCCACAACAATTAACTGGGTCTTGTTTCATATCCATTCAGTTGCTCTATGTCTTTTGATTGGAATTTTCGTCCTTTACATTTATCATGATTGTTGACAGGGAAGGACTTACAATTGCCACTTTCTGAACTGTTTTCTGGTTATTTTGTAGATTCTTTCTTCCTTTATTTCTTTCTTTGTCATTTGATGATTTTTCTCTAGTGATATGTTTTGATTCCTTTCTCTTTCTTTTTTGTAGAGCCACAATAGGTTTTGTTTTGTGGTTACCCTGAGACCTACATAGAACAGTCTATTTTAACTGGTGGCAACTTAACTTTGATCTTACACAAAAACTCCCTCTCTCTGACATTTTACGTTTTAGATAAAAATATTTACACCTTTTTATATTATGGATCCATTAACAAATTATTGTAGCTAAAGTTCTTTTTCAGGCTGTTGTCTTTTAATCTTTGCATTAGAGATAAAAGTGATTTATATACCACCATTACAATATCGGAGTGTTCTAAATTTAACTATATGCTTTGCTTTACCAGTGAGCCTTGCACTTTCATATGTTTTCATATTACTAATTAATATCCTTTGATTTCAGCTTGAAGAACGCCTTTCGCATTTCTTGTCAGGGAGGCCTATTTGTGATGAACTCTTTCAACACTTGTTTGGAAAAGTCTTTATCTCTTCCTCATTTCTGGGTGACGACTCTGCCACGTACCACGTACTGCTTTCTTGGCTGGCATGTTTATTTGTTTTCTTTCAATACACTGTATGTATCATTTTACTTTCTTCTAGCCTCATAGGCTTCTGCTGAGAAAAACATTTAAACTCTTATGGAGGTTTCTTTTTAAGTGATAAATAGCTCTTCTTGCTACTTTCAAAATTTTTGTCTTTGATTTTTTTTACTTTGATTATAGTATGTCTCAATGAATTCTCCTTTAGTTTGAATTTGTTTATACCTTTATGCTTCATGTATCTGGGTATTCCCATCTCTCCCTAGATTTGGGAGGTTTTTAGCCATTATTACTTAAAAAACCCTCTTATTTCTTTCTCCTTTCTCCTGTTAGAATTTCCATAATGAAAAACCCAGTTCTTTTGATGGTGTCCCATAAGTCCTGGAGACTTTTTTCTATTTCTTTTCACGTTTTTCTTTTTTTCTCCTCTGATTGGTTAACTTCAAATGAATTATTATCGAGATCACTGATTCTTTCTTCTGCTTCATTGAGTTCTTTGGAAGCTCTCCATTGCATTATTTTTTTTTATTCCTCAGCTCCAAAATTTTTGATTGGTTCTTTTTTGTTTTCAATGTCTTGGTGGAATTTCTCATTGCTTTCTTGATTTCATTAAATTGTTTATCTTGGATCTCTTGTAACATGCCAAAATTTATTATGACCATTATTTTGATTTGTAAGGCAATTTGTGCATCTGCATTTCTCCCAGGATGGTTATTGGAAGTTTATTCTTGACAACAAGTCATTAGATATTCTCCCATCAGGGCAGGCTGCTGGGGTCTTCTGTAGGACCACTGGGGACCACAGTGGATCCTGCTGTGTGGCTGATACTGATATCTGCTGCCCTTCTCCTTTGTTCCTAGCTGTCTTTAGATGTCTCAGCTGTGTCAGTCTCCCTAGTGGTCTGGGTGCATAGAAATACAGCAGATTCTTTGGGCAGGGCTTCAGAAGGCTGGGAATCTTGTCCTTCCCTCTGCTCTCTCTTTTCTTGTGAAGGTTTCCCACAGGCTGGGGAGTTCTCTCTCATTCCTGAATTGCTCCAGCCTGTAGGATGGCATGGTGTGGATAAGATGAAACTGTTGTTTTTACTATTTTCTATAATTATTCTCAAGGTTTTTTTTTTTTTTTGCCCTGCTCTGCTGTTATAGCTTCTTAAATGAACTCTTGAGATATCTGAGTGCTAATGTCATCTGTGGATAGATAATTTCGTGAGTGTGTGTGGTGGGACAAAGGCTGGGATTTTCTATCCTGCCATTCTGCTGATGTCACTCCTGTTGACATATTTTTAACCCGCGTGTGTGTGTATGTGTGTGTGTGTGTGTGTGTGTGTGTGTGTGTGTGTAATATAACCACATTTTCACTATGTAAACACTTTGGTAGTGGGAAGCAGATTCAAAGGAGAGAAAATATCATTTGATTAGTTTTGAGATGACTGTAGAAATCTAGATAGATAAATTAGAAGCTTGAATTGGGTAGACTAGGAGGCTGAATAATGTTCTCATAAACTATCTACATCTGAATCCCTGGACAAATGTAATTAGGTTAAAGACATATATATATACACACACACAGACACACAGGGAGGTCATCCGGGATTATCCCAGTGGGCCCAGTGTTACCGCAGAGGGCCTCATAAGAAGGACGGGAGCAGTGTCGGTAGGAGGATATGTGGCAATCCTCCTGAGCAAGAAGCAAGAGACTGAAGTGATGTGAGGACGTGGCCATGGGTCAAGGCAGACAGATGCCTTCTAGTTGCTGAAAACGGTGAGGAAAGGGAGTCTACCTCAGCACCTGCAAAAGACACCATCCCTACTCACACCTCAGTCTCAGACTTCTGAACCCTGGCACCGTAAGATAATGAATTTGTATAGTTGCAAGCCACCAGGTTTGTGGTGATTTATGGTAGTTTGTGGAAACTATGAGAAACAAATGGAGGCAGTACAGTGGAGATTCATGAAAAATGGATTCAGGAGACCCTTAGAAGGCAAAATTGACAGCAGGCCATGATAGATTGAATTTGCGAATGCAGGGGTGACGGGGTGACCCCGAGATGTCAGTTCCTATCGTTCAGATGGCCTCATCCCAGGGCATGGGTGTAACGCTTCCTTTCACATCAAAACCAGATGTACTTTTTGAATACAAGATTATAGGCAATAATAGTTAAATTGTATTTACAGGTCCGTAAATTAAGTGAGAAGTCATATTTTGAGGAGCACAGTATCTGATTATCAGTAACCAAAAGACAATAGTTACGAGTTTTTTTTCTTTTTGTACTGGGGATTGAACTCAGGGGCATTCTACCTCTGAGCTACACCCACAGTCCTTTTTAAATTTGTTTTCTGAAACAAGGTCTCACTAAGTTACCTGACTTTGAACCTGTGATCCTCCTGTCTCAGCCTTTCAAGTACTGGGATTACAGACATGCACCATCCTGCCCAGCGTAGGAGGATATCACTGGACCAGGCAGTCATTTTTCTTGGAATAAGTAACTTTATATTCTGGAAACATGAAGGTTTTATTTATATGCTTACTATCACTATCATTAGCCTAGTAGCCATTTTATTGTCTTGAACTGTCCCAAATACCTTACAGAACTTTCCAGCTGGAGGACGGAGGTGTTGCTGCTCTCACTCCTGCCCCCAGCTGACGCCTGGGAGCTTGTGCAGTCTGTAGGGCCAGAGCTCCTGGGATGACTGCCTCCTTGCTGAGAGTCCTGCTACATCATTCTAGTGTATGATAAAGATGCATAATTTGTGGAGGAAAATAAAAGATGGGGAAGCACTTCCTGTTGACATTTTTTTTCTCACAGTGTCTATTGTGACCATGTCAGAATTCCCTGTGTTGACAGACAGTGGGGATGATCCCAAAGATTATTAACCCATACTTACAAATCCTCCTCCCTAACATTTCTTGGTTTCACCCATTGCTAAAGCCACCACCTGTGTTGAAGCCTCTGTTGTCTCTTGCTTAACTTAGCGTGATGGCTTTTGTGGTAACACTATTGATGATCAATCCAGTGGCCATTTCTCTCCCCTTCATTCCATGTTGGCAGAGCCTGCTTCACATCCTCCAGGTGGAAAATGCTAGATACCCACTTTTCCACCTTTCCTGTTTCAATCCAGGAGCTGTGACTCATTTCTGGGCCATGGGGCCTGAAGGAAATCTGTTGGAAGGCAAAGGCGAAATGTATTCCATCCTGGTAGGAAATATATAGAGAAGCCAGGTGAGAAGAAAACCTCTTTTTCCCTTCCTGGTTTTGGATCTTGCTGTGTGAGAATGTGGAGCATGTACCTGCTGCAGAAATCGTGCCGGAATGAAGAGAAGACCGAGAGAGCCACAGTGAAGACAGCCCTCAGCCCGGACAGCTGAGCCTCGAAGCATCCTTGGAACTGCTTGTGTTCTCCTGTGACAAATAAACTCCACTTAAGCAACTTTTATTCTGTTACTTTTTTTGGGTGCTGGGGAATTACACCCAGGGCTTTGTGCATGTTGGACAAGAGCTCTGCCATTGAGCTACACCTCCAGACTTCACGTAAATTGCTTTACACAAGGGTTTTGTTACTTCCAGCCATACACATGCCTACTGGGTATCATTTTATACTTGGTCTTCCTGTGGGGTTTAGTTAATCTTCTATACTGTTAGAATAGTAATCTTTCTGAAGTGAAAGTGGATTATGCCTCGCTCTAGCTTCGTGGATGGATGGCTCCCTTTGCTCCCACAGCACAGTCTCATGTACCCATGACTTCATTTCCAGATCCATTTTCCATCAGTTTTCCCTTTAGATCCATTGAACTATCTGGCCCATTGAACTATCTGTGACTCCTGGAAGGCACGAGTGACGCTTTGCTTGAAACCACTTCCTTTTCCCCCTTCGTCAACTGTCTCCCTAACCAAGGTCTGCTAGTAAATGGCCTGTTTTCAAGACCAAGGTTGAATTCCTTTCATGATGGAGCTGTCCTTGTCATGACCCCCACTTCAGACAGAATCGTCCGCTCTCCTTGACCCCTGAAGTCTACAAGGGCCATTAGTACTTTTAGAGCAGAGCATATAACATGCATTGCATCTATTTATCATTTTTAATTTAATTGCCATTTCTCATTCATCTTTGAGTCCCTGGCATCTAAAAAAATACCCACAATGTAATAGATGCTCAATTAATGTTTTAAAACTACATGTTCAAAAAGATAAATAGAAGATATTTTTTGTAGGAAAAGCAATTTCTAAATTGTAGGGTGAGCACTGACACGCATTCTAAAACTGACTTAAAACATTCCATTCTAATTTTCCTTTCATTTCTAATCATTTATAATATCTTGAAGTTGGAACTATTACATCTGAAGCTGATAAGGCAGGAACTGTTTCATTGTGCATACTGCAATCGACTATATTTCTGAAATTTTTACACAAAACATTTCTTGTTCCTTTGCAGAAAATCAAAGAGGAGATTATCCCCCTATCTTTATTCATATTAGACCTTATTTGAAATAAAAGAAATATAAAAGAGGAATTCATATTATGTACAACCAACATTTTAGGATCACTATTAAAAGAGAAAAGGTTCATCCAAAATAAGAAATATCCAGCCATGATTGGTCCAATATTATGTTACTGCATGTGTGAGACTGTTTCTCTCTTTATAAACCTGCATATCACATGAGCCTATTTTTGGAGGGGAATTTGCAAAAGAAAATTTTAACTATAATTGATTTAGACTGGTACTGGTTCACCCAGGGATCTCTGCACTTAAAGTTTCCCTCCTGGTGGTGGTGTGGGAGAGTCTGCAGAGATTTTTAGGATCTGACTAAGGAGAAGTCGAGTTGGAGATACATTTAATTTGGAAATGGGAGGATACATGTGTGTGGTTTGCAGCCTCTTCTGTTTCTAACTGTGCTATTTCTAGCCACTCTGCCAATGTGTGCACGGAGGTGCAGGGCCAGAGGTGAGATCCCAGGATGGACTTGTCCCATGGAATCCAGCCCTGGATGAACAGTGGAGGAGAAAGAGTTTGAAATGATGGCATCAGAAGCTAGACTATGGGAAAGGAAAATTGTATAGAAGCTTTTCAGGAAGTTTAGCAATGAAGATAAAATTTTCCTTTGAAATTTATAATATTTATGATTGTTATTAAAATTTTTGGGTGATTTTTAACATCTTGACAAGTATTTCCTTTTTAACTTAATTTTATATTTATGTTGTGTTCTTTTTCATAAAGAGGGCTGTTGATATTGTATAAGGTTCCAGATTTGTAAAACCTAGACTATCCTTGATAAACATGTATTAGAATAAATCTTTAATAGGGCTGATCAAAGATTAAGCTAGCTGGTAATTTTTTTAATTTTAATTTTTTTTAAGTTCTGGGGATCAAACCCAAGAGCACTCTACCACTGAGCTACATCCTCAGCCTTCTTTAAAGCTTTTTAATTTTTTTTGAGACAGGGTCTCACTAAGTTGACCAAGCTGGCTTTGAACTTGTGATCCTTCTGTGTCAGCCTCCTGAATTGCTGGGATTACCTGTGTTGATTATAAAAAAATGTGTTCCTCGCTGGGCATGGCGGCACACGCCTGTAATCCCAGCACTTGGGAGGCTGAGCCAGGAGGATCATAAGTTTGAGGCTAGCCTCAGAAATTTAGTGAGACCTTATTGCAAAATAAAAAAGTAAAAAGGGCTGGGGGTGTAGCTCAAAGGTAGAATGCCCCTGGGTTCAATGCCCAGTACCACAAACACAAACAAACAAAAAAACAAAAAATGTGTTTTTCTGCAATCTTCTCTTGTCAGGATTTTCTATAGAATTTCTAGATAAAATTCAAGCTGTTCCCTGTAAATAAGGCTTCTACCTTAAAAATTATGACACATTTTCCTTTTTTTTCACCATTACTACTCCGATACAGTGCTGTGTATTAAGCACTCCAGAAGGCAAAATTAGAATCTTGTTAGATTGGGTAGACAAGTGGGGGAGGAACTATTTTAACAGCGACCCATAATTGAACTTTGGCATTCATTCAAGTCTTTTTTCTTTTTCATTATACAGTTCTATTTTTGGCTTAACCCCCCCTCCCCATGTAACCTGTGTTTTCCTTGTGAAACAGAGCAATACAATGATGGTAGAAATATAATATGTCATTTTACTATTTTTAGGGGATGATCTGCTGTTGAATATCTTTGTGTTTGGGAACGAAGCTCATTTTAATTCTTGGGTCTTATTCAGCAGCTACACATCCCATGGAGTGTTTGAATGTTCAGTCCTGAATCATCCTGGGCAGCTATACAGTTTTTTCATGCTCAGGTTGTAGGGCAGCATCGTAGGTGTTTAAAAAAATGCCTCTTCTGTAATTAACCAATTAGTGGTTAGAATGCTGGCATAGTTCTGTATTTCTTTAAGAGTTTCACCTTGCCCTTGATTTCAACCCGTGCCCCCCAGCCAGCTGAGAGAGGGCAGCAAAATTGCCTCTGAAATGTTAAGTAAAAATTGGAGGCTAGTGTGTAATTTGTATCTGTTCCGTGGACTTTTAGAATGATTCCTTTCAGCATGTTTCTGTTCCCCACATCCTCTTTTGCCATGTTTTCTGTAAATTCTACACTAAGCACCTCTGTGGGAAATCTCAACGCAGGCATGTGGGGATAATTTATCAGGTCTCGTGTGATCCGAGAGACTTTTGATCAATCTCATTCCTCCTTTATTTAGATTTGAGAACTAAATTTCTACTTAAAGAGGGATGCCATTTCTTCTTTTTCCCAGGGTGCAGGATCACTCTAAAAATAAGTTAACACCGATTTAATGTTGTCACCTGGCCCACATTTGTCATATGATCTGGTTTCATATGATGTAATGAAAAAAAATGATCTACACTTTAGGATAAAATTTCCACTCATGTTTCTGTTTTCACCTTGTTACTATTTTCAACATTTGCCTTTAAAAGTGTACCAGACCAACAAATCATTCTTGACACTCAGATTAGGATTAATCCACAATCAATCTCTCTCTCTCTCTGTCTCTCTTTGGGGGGTACTGAGGATTGAACTCAGGAGGCATTCTACCACTGAGCTACACCCCAGCTCTATTTTATTTTTTATTTTGAAGCAGCGTCTCCCTATTTTACTGGACATTGACCTTGAACCTGAGAACCCGAGGTCCTTGTCTCTCAATCTCCTAAGTATGGAAATTACAGGTGTGTGCCACCATGCCTGGCTCACAAACTATTTTTTAAGATTATTAATTGAAGCAGTGGTCTAGAAGTATAATGTTAGATATACTTCAGATATGGACTCTAATTAGGATAAAAATTTTAACCACTTTTTAAAAACAGAATAGCTATAGATAGAACAAAAAAAGAACAAAACAAAAGAGTTGTTTCTGATAAGCCCTATGCCATTTGTCTTGTATAGTCCAAAAAAGAGAATTCTTTAAGCAAGCAAATACTAAGAACTACTTTGATTTTGAGAGGGACTCATTGTCTGTTTATCATTTCATTTATTAATCTATTCAACACACATTTATTGAATTCCAAGTCTGTGTTGTGGAAATTCAGAGAGCCAGAGGGACGGCCAACAGCTAACAGCGTCAGAATTTTCTTGGCGTTATAAAGCCTGCTTACACAGAATTATATATAGGGTCTATAAGACCAAGTGCTTTGAAGTCACTGCAATAATTTTTTTTAGGAAGGCACATAATGTGTTTGAAGGAATCTTCTCTCTGCATTATATCACTCGAGAGCTTTCTTGAGCAACCCTAAACACTCTTAAGCAAGAGAAAAACAAATTAACGAGCTTTTGGTAGTACAAATTGGTGTCAAGAATGAAAATGAAGGCTTTGCATTTTTTTTGCCACACCCCATGGCCAGGGTATATAAAGCAGGCTCTGAGACCTGGGAAACCATCACACTTCATTCCCCTGCCGACCTAAGCCTTCCACTCCCAACACCATGCACTGCAACGACTTTGGTGCTGCCTTCCCTGGATGCTACTGGGGCAGCTATGGCTACCCACTGGGATACAGCGTTGGCTGCGGCTTTGGCAGCACCTACTCCCCAGTGGGCTATGGCTTAGGCTATGGCTATAATGGCTGTGGGGGGGCTTACAACTACAGAAGATACTGGCCATTCGATCTCTACTGATCTGCCGAAATCCCCGAGGCACAGAATCTCCTCTCTCTTGAAGGCTGACTGGCACACCTCCGCCTTCCTCCTTCACCTGCTTTCATCCTCATTTGCTCATCAACCTCCAAATGACTGCTTTTCAGACCCAGCACCAGAGTCCGAGAGGAAGAGATGGAAAAACCAGATGAGACCTCAAGCTGCCTTCCTCGGATGATGTTTGTTGGGACATTTTCGAAGATTTGACAACCCAACTTGACATGTATTATTTCTGAATTTTTCATGACACTGATGCCTCATGTCATGATGAACCCGTGGCTGTGTCTGTCAAATTCTCAATAAATTCATGTCAATTTGCATGATATTCTCTTCCTGGAGTCGTGTTTTCTTTCTTGGTGTGTGTATCTTTCTGATGAGTTTAGTAGAGGGGGAGTGGATTTAGTTTTGTCAGGTGAGCCTTAGGAGCAGTGAGGAGGCAAATCATTTTTTTTTTCTGGGTGCAGTGCACCTAATTGGTGGTGCATGACAGTAGGGCGCTCTAAGCGCCTCACATTTTTCAGGGGTTCTGGGATGGAAATTGGGAGAGGAGATTCTCTGCATTTGGGGACTGAGTTAGGGCAGGGGCTCCTGAGCAGCTGAGGGCCTCTCTCTTCCTCTGGTCTTGCTGGGATGGGTGGTCCAGGGGCTTTTACTCCCTGGATGCTGCATGGACTATGAGGTCCACCATTCTGTTGCTATAGCCAAATTCATTGTCATACCAGGAAATGAGCTTGACGATGTGGTCACTGAGGGCAATACCAGCTGCAGTATCAAAGGTGGGAGAGTGGGTGTCACTGTTAAAGTTGCAGGAGATGACCTGGTTCTTGGTGTAGCCCAGGATGCCCTTGAGGAGATCCTCAGATGCCTCCGTCACCACCTCCTTTTTCTTTTGCACTTTTTTTTATTTGGCTTTTTGGTACTGGGAATTAAACTCAGGGACATTCTACCTCCAAGTTACACCCCCAGCCCTTTTTATTTTCCGTTTTGAAACAGGGTCTCACTAGGTTGCTGAGAGTCTCACTACTTGCTTAGGCTGTTCTTGAACCTGTGATCCTCCTGTCTCAGTCTCCCAAGTACTGGGATTATAGGCATGTGCTACCATGGCCAGCTTCACCACCTTCTTGATGTCATATTTGGCAGCTTTCTTCAGGTAGCAGGTCAGATCCACGACCAACACGTTGGGGTGGGCACACAAAAGGCCATGCCAGGGAGCTTCCTGTTCAGCTCAGGGATGACTTTGCCCAGTTTTGGTGGAGCCGGTGGGCATGGTGATGATGGGATGATGTTCTGGACAGCTCCATGGCTGCTACACCAGTTTCCCAGAAGGGCTGTCCACAGTCTTTTGCGTGGCAGTGATAGCATGGACGGTGGTCATGAGCCCCTCCATGATGCCAAAGTTGTCATGGATGACCTTGGCCAGGGGGAATAAGCAGTTGGTGGTGCAGGTGACATTGTGGATGATCTTGAGGGAGTTGTCATCCTTCTGGTTCACACCCATCACGAACATGGCGGAGTCAGCTGAAGGGGCGGAGATGATGACCCTTTTGGTGTCGACCTTCAAATGCGCCCCAGCCTTCTCCATGGTAGTGAAGACGCCAGAACATATTCAGCACCAGCATCGCCCCACGGGATGTGGGCAGGATCTTGCTCCTGGAAGATGGAGATGGAGTTTCCATTGATAATAAGCTTCCTGTTCTCAGCCTTGATGGTGCCATTGAACTTGTCATGGGTGGAATCATACTAGAACGTGGAGACAATGTAGTTGAGGTCAGTGAAGGGGTGGTTGATGGTGACATATCCACTTCCCCAGAGTTGAAAGCAGCCCTGGTGACCAGGCGCCCAAGACGTCCACATCCATTCACCCCCATCTTCACCATGGTATCCCAGGAGACGTGGCTGGCACTGCATGAGAAGATGCAGCTGTCTGTCAAACAGGAAAGAACACAGAGACGGAGGCAAATAATTCTTCATCCTCTCTGATAAACTGTCAAGAGGGTGGGTTCCTAGTGAAAGAAAAAAATCTGCCTATCTGAACCTCTTCTGAATTGTGAATTAATTAAAAATGCAGGTTATAATAGAATAGGGATAGTCAAGAGGGATTTTTCAGGATCTGAGCATCTGGTAGAAAATCTAACCTGTGCCAATTGTGCACCATTTATTCCTTGGCAAGCCCGTCTCATCTCATGGTCCTGTTTGTCCCCCCATCAGACTCAACATAGGAGAGTCTTTTTCAGTCGTTCCCATGTTAGGAAGATGAAGCTCACTGTGATTCCTCCCTCTGGAACTAATGACTGTAGAATACAGCACCATGTCTCCTACTTAAGGACTTTGGAGGATTAAATACTAGAGAAGCTATATACATTCTTTGGGGAGTCTGACAGTCTCTTAAGTCTTCAAGTGATAAATCCCTTATATCAAATCATCTAAGATGCCTACTTTATAGCTTAGAAGTACCCAGGTTCCAAACAATGATGGAAAGCTTCTTAATCTTTGTGGAATCAATACCAGCGAGAGAGTTTCACTCTTAAAAGATATGAGCTATAACGAATGAGTATTTCTGAAGATCTATCAGATTTTCTCTGTGTTCCTTTAGAGGAGAGAGCAATAGCTCTTTTATAAGCCAAGTCAGAAATGTCTCAATCCTTCTGTTGAAAACATTTTTAAAGTATAGTACAAATATTCTTGGTGATGGAGGATTCGGCTGAACTGCTTTTATACTGAATACCTGCACGTGGTTATACTGCATATGATTCATCTGGTGGCTGAAAATGTAAAATGTTTAGAGAGATTACTTTAGAAGAGAGTGTTTTCTCCACCATATTTCACCCAAAGAATAACTTTCTTTACAAGTTCAAGAACATCTTGTTCAAAGTTATCTAATTAACATATTCTTTTCCTCTTTAATAATAGTAGGCATTATTACAGCCAATAAAATACCCAGTTTGAAACATTCTAGCAACCACATATTAACACCTGCTGAGAATTTTGAATTAATTAAACATTCAGGATAAAATAGACTAGGGAAAGTAAAAAGACACCCCCCCCCCAGAAATTAGAGCAACTGATAGAACTGAGATATCACATCATTCTGTAATGTTGACTGACCAGTATAAAAACTGGACTTGAAGAGCCGGGGGTGGTGGCGCACGCTTGTAATCCCAGTACTTTGGGAGGTGGAGACCGGAGGATCCGGGTTCGCTGCCAGCCTCAGCTCTCTCTTTCTCTCTCTCTCTCTCTCTCTCTCTACCTAATGAGGCCCTCCGCAACTTCGTGAGACCCAGTTTCAAAATAAAAAGTATAAAAAAATTAGGGTGTCGCGCGGAGGTAGAATGCCCCTGGGTTCAATCCCCGGTACTGCAAACAAACAAACAAACCAACCAACCAACCAACCAACCCAAAGAACTGGACTTGAGACCTCAGAGAACATCTAGACTGGTGTTTCTGAAATAGTGGTAGTCAGGAGAATGACCTATGCAGCTGATGTAAAGTGTGAATTCTATTCCCCACCCATGGGGATTCTGACTTGGTACATCTGGGGTAAGGTCTAGAAATTCTCATGGATTCTAGTGAAGGTGGTTTAAAGCCCACATTTTAAAGAAGCACTGCTTTAAGTCAGTATACATGTGTATGCGCATGTGTGCCCCCACTATATATGTATGTATGTATGTATGTATGTATGATCATGTCTCTCTCTATTTATCATCCATCTATGGAAGTTAGTCTTGATAAAGGAAATTCTTTACTCAAAGGTGTAGAGCATATCTCAACAAGACAAGAGCAGGGGAAGGACCACCCTCCACATCCCCCAAGTGTACTGGCTGTACCTTGAAGTACAACATCTGTGTTGAGTGTCTTTTAACCTGTGTTAACACGTGATGGCCAGAGTGTTTCAAACTGGAGGTTTTATAGGCTGGAACAATGTCTCCTATAGTTGAAAAGAATACAGTTGATTAGGTATATATTCAATAGATTGGCTTCGAAGATCCAGATGCTCTAATCTGCTATGAGGAGAAAATATATTATTGGAAGATTTTATAAATTCACATTTTCCTGTGTGATCAGAATATGTCTTATATTACTTGGTGTCGTTTGATGATTTTTTATAATTGAAATTCACTTCCATCTCCTATAGATCTTTTAAAAATACATATATGCCCAGAAATTCTAATGAGAAAATCTCTGTGGGATCTGGGAATTTGCATTTAAAAAAATCTCTTTAAGTAATTTGCCTTTGTGCTCTCAGTTTAGAATAATTACATTGTACCTTTCTCATGGCTTTTCATTTCTTGTCCTTTCAGCTTCTTTTATTTTGAATTTAGGTGCAAAGATGATTTGCCCATGTTTATACAGAATTCATAAAAATGAAAATAATCAGTAACACTTTACAGGTAAATTTAAAGAAAGTGGAAAGAATATTTGGTGCTAACTTTGGGCTCAGTGGTGATGTGTAGGCAGCATAGTTATGTATATCTTTCTAAAAGTAGATTAGCTTTGGTATTGAGGTGGTTGAGATTGAGGTGAGCCAAATTTAGTGCTTGGATATCTGGAAAATTCCCTCAATAAACATGAAAAAGATGTTAAACATCCATTTTCAGACATCTTGTAACTAATCTTTAATTCATAGTCATTTGTGGATTGGCAGTCTGATGTCTGTGCCTTTTATGACTCGGGTTCATGTCACAAAGTCACACATGCTGTCTTGTTTTACTTTCTTATTTTAACCATTAATCACTTCTCCTAATTGTAAAATGGTGATGTATATTTAAGATTTCCCTGCTGGAGAGAGTAGGTAAAACTGAAGAACATGATTTGAATAGTAAAGGCTTTTTATTGGGAGAGAGAGAGAGAGAGAGAGAAAGAGAGAGAGAGAGAGAAAGACTGAGACTGTTCTTCCTTCTCCATTTTAGGATGGCTGTGAGGAATTCTTTCTGGATGAGAGGCATGGCTACATGATATTCTAAAGTACCTTTTTGAATCATAAGTCTATGATTGAGTCTTGTGCTGAGTGTTGTAAATACCTTACAAATCAAAGTTCTTCTTCACTTAGTAAAGAATAAATTAGTAAAGTGAGAGTGTAGCCCTCACTTGAATGCAGAGCTTGGTGTTATTTCCACTCTGCTATTTTCTCAATGAGTTGTTTTCATAACCACCTCATCTCGGTAAAGGAGAGATGTTAAATGCTGCAAGGTTCTTTAAAATTTATTTAGTATTTTCACATTCTGTGTATCAAAAAACATATTCTTGTGTCTTTCACAAACATCTACATCCTAGCTTCAGGCTTTCTGTCCACCCCAGTAAGACCCTTTACTCTAAACATTAGGCTTTCTGATTCATATGTTCAACTGAACATGTGAATGTTAATTTATATTTATCCATTGGATTCACAGGGGAGTTGTTAAGTTCCAAAGAATTTTCCAAGGCAAACTTTGATAAAAAACCTATCACACATGATATACACAAAATGAAATTTTACTCACCCATAAAGAAGAACAAAATTGTGTCATTTTCAGGGAATGAAACTAGAGAATATTATGATAAGTGAGATCAGCCAGTCTTAGAAAGTCAAAGGGCATATATTTTCTCTCATATATGAAAGCTAGAGAGAAAATAGGAAACAAAAGGAACTTCAGATAAATGAGGAGAGAGACCAGTGGAAAGGGTTTGGGGGAGAAGGTGGGAGGGGGAAAAAGGAGACTTGATGAAGGAAACAGTTCAAATAATGCTGTGTACCACTACCAATCTCGCTAACTCGTGCTGGGTTGTCAGGGAGGCGGGGGAGCAGGGTGGCGTGCAGAGGGAGACACATCAAGTACTGTGTTATGTATGTTTACAGCACTTGGAATCTTACTATGACGCACAATTAAGATGCACCAATAAAAGTATAAATATGATAAAATAATAAACCCAAACCCCAAACAAATAATAAACATTTCACACGTGTTTTCTAAAGTCTCTTTTGAAGGCATCTAACTTCTGTCCTCTGTCACAAAGTTGGTGAGGAAGCATTCTCCAAATGGCACTATTTATGTAACCAGTGTATTTGATGCCACCATCCAATAAGGGTATTTGCTATAAAATTATAAGAAGAATATGAAGATCACAGACCTATAGGGAGCTTAATATATGTATGAGATCCTGTACCATATTTACACCATTCCTGCATATTAGAAATGACCAAATGATTTCTCTTCCTGCCTCCCTCTTTTACCTTGGCTTGCATTTTTCCTCCTTCTGCTTCTATATCTTTGCTCTCAAGTTTCTTACTTCTCAGGGACCACAAGAGTCTCTTCAACTCCCCATTTATCTTGTTTAGGTAAAGTCAGTTCCAAAGTGGATGTGTGAGCAGTTATTCGGCAGAAAAATCCAGAGAGGAGCCTTCCAGTGCAGATAAATTTCACAGTCACAAGACGAAATCATCTTAAGATTCACACTGGCCCCAACTTCCAGATCCAGAAAAAGACTTTCAACAATGGATACCCGAGGAAGATGATCAAATACCTTACAAATCAAAGTTCTTCACTTAGTAAAGATAAGAGTGGACCATAAAAATCAAACACTAAAGGATAAATGGATGATAGTGGCATTTGATAAATTTTATCTAAAACGTAATTCTTTTCTCATCTAAGAAAGTTTTTTTCCCTTTTTCTATTGACAATAACATCAGGCACAGGAAGCAAAATAGAAGCTGGAAATGTGTGAATGTGATATTTGATTTTTCTACAATTATCCTTCAGCCAAAGGGTGGCCTTTCTCAGAGCCACCCAAAGTGTTATAGCTTTTGCCCCATGACATGCGTAAGCCATGGCTTTCTGATGGCACAGGTGCAAGTGAATCATACTTAAAAACCAACCAGACTGGGCATGGTGGCACACACTTTTAATCCCAGTACGTGGGAGTCTGAGACAGGAGGATGGCAGGTTCTAGGACCGTCTCAGCAACTAAATGAGACCCTGTTTCAAAATAAAAAAAAAATAAAATAGGGCTGGGGGTGTGGCTCAGAGGTAGAATGCTGCTTGGTTTAATCCCGAGTACAGCAACAACAACAACAACCAACCAACCAACCAACCAACCAACCATCAGTCTATTAATGAACCCCCATGTACATCCTTGAAATCGTGTAATTAGTTTTGAGCTAAATGCTTGGAAAGTGCACGTTTTTATCCTATTGATCTCTTATGTCACTCAAAATCCAAAGTGGGCTTATTTGAGACATTAGGTGAGGCCCTCATTTGGAGCATAGTGTAGTATTTTTTAGTCATTTCAGTGTCGAAAATAATGAAGCTGCAAAAAGAACTAATATCTAATATATTTCTAGTCTTGCAGCAGGTCAGTATTCTTCACAATCCTATGAGGTTGGTTTTACTCTAGGTTCTACTGTCCTCATTTTGTACATGAGGAAGCTGGAACTCAGAATGTTCAAATGACAAGTTCATGATCTCACAGCGAGGGAGTGGCAAGGCCAGGTTTCATTATAACCTGGGTTGTTGGAAGCTGAAGCCCTGAATGCCTACCACAACTATTAACCAGAGTTAGCCCCTCTTGCTTCTAATAGGACTGAACACCATGAACCCCATGGAGGGAACTTATCTGTCTTCTTCACCATCATGTCCCCCAAATAAAGCACTACATTGATTTCATACACAGGATTGGGTCTTCCATAAAATATGAATGAAAAGACATAATGCTATTTTTTCAAATTAAATTCCCTAAATCCTGGCAATAAGATCCTTTAACAATCATTTGTCCCAAAATGAAATGTGACATTCACGACAGAATCCATAAATGTGTAGACCTTGATCCAGAAATATCCTCCTGAGACAAATGGGTGGGCTGCAGATGCCATTTCTCCAGAGTCTACAGCAGCAATGTCACACACCTCAGTTCTCTTGGGGGGACATTCATTTAACTGATTCTTAGAATTTCAGGGATACCAAGTAGAGAGCATTTATCAGTATAGTTCTTCATAAGCATCAAGAATGATTTTATGCCCTGCCTTGAAATGAGAGGACGAGTAAGCTCTCCGAGTCTGCACAGTGCAGAAATAGAAATGCAGGGAACAAAGATGTAAGGAGAAAGAACAGAGCCAGCCTGCATCCCAGTACTTTCTTGCTGGCTTTCAAATTTTGCTTTTGTTTCTTGTAATACAAAGAGAAAGACTCCTTTGCCACCCGAGTACTGTGCTATATCCTCACTAGTCCTAACATCAGAACTTAAAGTATAATTCATCTGTACCATTAATATGTACTCAAACTCTACCTATTATCCCCACTCTGCTGCATGCACTCAGCATTTTACAACTATGGCATGTGGCTTCATATATTTATGTTGATTGTAGGCTTCCTTCTTTGTCTTGGCTTCTACTTTGAAAGGTTAGGTCTCCAAGCCCTTTAATATCCACACTTCAAGTCCTGGTACAGAGTTTTATGAAGCTTGAGGATGTTCAGTAAATTCCTGTGGACTAAAAACATGGTTTGGTACGACAACTGGCATTTTATTTTGAAGCTGTTGAGAAGTCCAATAATGGGAGGTTAAATGTGGAGTCTGGTTTAACCAAGACTTTGAAGGCACTTCAGTAACTTCTCATTACAGGGACACAGCCCATTAAGAATCTGTTTTTGACTTTGGCAATTGGTCAAGCTCAAACATCTTTCAAGAACAATGAGGATCTCTTTCTTAAGGAGATCTAGAAAATCAATGAGAATATTATTTCCCTTGATCTGAAGAATGAGAGGAAATAAATGTGACATCTGCATTCCCATGTTTATTGTGGCACTAGTTACAATAACAAGGAAATGGAATTAACCTGTTTCCATCAATGCATGAATGGGTTAAAAATGGATATGTACACAATGGAGTGCAATTCGAGCATAAGAAGATGAAATTCTGTCATTTCTGACAACATGGAGAGAACTGCAGGACATTATGTTAAGTGAAATAAACCAGGCACAGATAGACAGATACCACATGATTTCAATCAAGTGTGGAATCTGAAAAAGTAGACCTCACAGGAGGAGAGAGTAGAATCCTAGTTTCTAGATGACAGGGGAGAGTGGAGAGAGGAATTGTGCAATGTTTGTCAATTCTGTTCTTTTTAAAATACTTTTATTGGTGCATTATACTCTGATATCATAATGTAGTTCATAGTGATAGTGACATACATGCAAACAGCACTTGGTTGGCTTTCCACCGGCTCCCTCCCAATTGCTTCCTTTCCCATATAGGATATTGAGATTGACATTGATATTCTCACATATGTAAAAATGTCAGGGGAAGTGATTCTTTCATTCATTCTCCCCCTCCCCCTGTTCCCCTAGACCACCTCTCTCATCCCACTGGAGTTTCTCCTCCATTATCTGAAGTCCCTCTGATATCCCAATTACTCCCTAGCTTCCTGATATGAGAGAAAACACATGACCTTTCCCATTCTGTGACTGGCTAATCTCACTTAACATAATATTCTCCAGATTCATCCATTTGCCTGAAAATGACATAATTTTGTTCTTTACTGCTGAGTAGAATTCCATTGTGTATATATCCCATAATTTGTAATCCATTCATCTGTTGATAGATACCTAGGTTGGTTCCATAATTTGGCTATTGTGAATTGTGCTTCTATAAACATGGGAATGCATATATTACTCTAATATTCTGATTTCAGTCCCTTTGGAAAGATACTCAAGAGAGGTATAGCTGGATCATATGGTGGATCCATTCTCAATTTTCTGAGGAATCTCCACACTGATCTCCCTAACAGTTGTACTAATTTGCAGTCCCACCAACAGCATAGACAAGTTCCTGTTTCCCCACATTCTTGCCAGCATTTATTGTTGTTTGACTTCTTGATGATTGCCATTTTGATTGGGGTTAGATGGAATCTCAGTGTAGTTTTGATTTGCATCTCCCTGATTGTTAATGATGTTGAACACTTTTTCATGTATTTATTGGCCATTTGTATTCCTTCTTTATTGTCTATTTAATTCAATTTCCCGTTTCTTGATTGGGTTATATGTTTTAGTGGTAAGTCTTTTATGTTCTCTTAAATTCTAGATATTAATCCTCTATTAGAGGAATAGCTGATTTTATCCCATTCTGTAGGCTCTCTCTTTAGACTCTTGATGGTTTCCTTTGATGAACAAAAACTTTTTAATTTAATGCCACTTCATTATTAGTTCTTGTTTTAATTTTCTGAGCTTTGGGCGTCTTCCTAAGGAAGTTTATACCCATGCCTAAATGTTAAAGTGTTGGACCTATGCTCTTCTCTAGTAATTTTAAAGTCACTGGTCTAATTTCCAGGTCTTTGATCCATCTCGAGTTGATTCTCATGTGGGGTGAGAGGTAGGGATTTAATTTCATTTTTATTCAAATGGATAACCAGTTTTCTCAACATCATTTGTTGAAAAGGCTGTCTTTTCTCCAACATATGTTTTTTGCACCTTTGTCAAAAATCAATTGGCTATAAATGTGTGGATTTGTTTCTGTATCTTCCATTCTGTTCCATTAGTTGATGTGTCTGTTTTTGTGCCAATACCATGCAGTATTTATTATTATAACTCTTTTGTTTCTCCATATGAAACTTAGGACTGATTTTTCTAGGTTTGTGAAGTATAACATTGGTATTTTAATAGGGATTGCATTGGCTCTGTAGATCACTATTGGTAGAATGGCTATTTTGATAATATTTATTCTGCCTGTTCAAGAGCAAGGGAGATCTTTCCATTTTCTAAGGTCTTCTTCATTTTATTTTCTTTAGTGTTTTATAACTTTCATTGTAGAAGTCTTTTACCTCCTTAGACTTATTCCTAGGTATTTAATTGTTTTTGAGGTTATTGTGAATGGAATTGTTTTCTGGAATTCTTTTTTAGTGGTTTTAGATTGGCATATAGAAAAGCTACTGATTTCTTTAGATTGATTTTGTATCCTGCTACTTTGCTGATTTTGTAAATCAGCTCTAGAAGTCTTTTGTTTGAGGTTTTCGGGTCTTCTAAATATAGGTTCATGTCATCTGAAAATAGAGATAATTTCAGTTCTTCTTTTCCTATTTGAATTTCTTTGATATACTTCTCTTGCCTTATCACAATGGCAAGAGTCTCAATGACTATATTGAAAAGGAGTACTGATTGTGGGCATCCTTGTCTTGTTTCTGATTTTAAAGGCAATTCGGGCATTTTTTCCCCATTCAATATGATGTTGTCTTTGGTTTTATTGTATATTGCCTTAACAATGTTGAGGTAAATTCCTTCTATTCTGATTTTCCACATTGTTTTTAACATGAATATGTGTTGAATTTTTTCAAGTGCTTTTTCAGCATCTTTTGAGATGATCATGTGATTTTTGTCCTTAGTTCTATTTATGTGGTGAATAACATATATTGATTTGTGTATGATGAACCAGCCTTGCATCCCTGGAATGAAACCAACTTGGTCAGTGTGTGCAATTTTTGTGATATAGTTTTGAGTATATATCACTAGTATTTGGTATAGAATTTTTGCATCTATGTTCATCAGTGATATTAGTCTGTAATATTCTTTTCTTTAGGAATCTTTTGGTATTAAGGTGATACTGGCCTTATAGAAAGAGTTTGGAAAGGTTTCCATCTCTTTTGATTTCACAGAATAACTTGTGAAGTATTGGGTGTAGTTCTTCTGTAAAGGTTTTGTAGAATTCATCTGGGAATCCATCTGGACCTGGGCTTTTCTTTGATGGAAGGCTTTTTAATTGCTGTTTCTCCTTGCTTGCAATTGTTCAGTTTAGGTTTTCTATATATTCTTGGTTCACTTTAGGTAGGTTGTATGTGTTTAGAAATCTGTTGATTTCTTCTATGTTTTCCAGTTTATTGGAATATACATTTTCAAAAATAGTTTCTGATGATCCTCTGGATTTCCCCACTGTCTGTGGTGATGTCTCCTGTTTCATTTCTGATTTTAATAATTTGGGTTGATTCTCTCTTTCTTTTGTTTAGGTTGGCCAGCTAAGGGTTTATTAATCTTGTTCATCTTTTCAAAGAACCAGATTTTTCTTTTGTTGATCTTTTGTATTGCTTTTGTTGTTGTTGTTTTCTATTTCATTGATTTCTGATAGTCTGCCTTCTACTGGCTTTGGGATTATTTTGTTCCTGTTTTCCAGGTCCTTGAGGTGTGTTATTAAGTTGATTATTTGGTGACTTTCTGTTATTTTAATGTGCATATGCAGTGCTATAAATTTTCCTCTTAAAACTGCCTATAAAGTGTTCCATAGATTTTGATGTGTTGTGTCTCTATTTTTGTTTAATTCTAGAATTTTTAAAATTTCTCCCTTTATTTCTTCAATGAGACAGTCTTCATTCAAAAGTGTATCATTCAGTCTCCATGTATTTATGTAATTTATTTTGGTCTTCCTCTTGTTGATTTCTATTTTCATTCCATTATGATATGAAAAGATGTAAGAATTACATTACATGTTTTGAATTTGCTGGTACTTGCTCTGTGGCCCAGAATGTGGTATATTTTGGAGTAGGTTCCACGAGCAGCTGAGAAGAATGACTATGTAGCTGTTGTTTGTTGGAATATTTTGTATATGTCTATTAGGTCCATTTGGTTTATAGTGTTCTTTAGATCTGAAGAGTCTTTACTCATCTTTTGCCTCAAAGATTGACCTAGTGGTGTGAGCAGTGTGTTGAAGCCTCCCAATATCATTGTATTTGGGGTATATCTGAGACCTATATCTAAAAGAGTTTGTTTTATAAAAGTGGGTGAACCTAGCTGGGCGTGGTGGTGCACACTTGTAATACTAGTACTTGGGAGGCTGAGACAAGAGGATCACAGGTTCATGGCCAGCCTCAATTACTTTGTGAGGCCTCCACAACATATAGAGACCCTGTTTCAATGTAAAGAATAAAAAAAATAGGGCTGGGGGGTGTAGCTTGGAGGTAGAATGCCCCTGTCTCCAGTTCCGCAAAAAAAAAAAAAAAGTGGGTGCACCCATATTTAGGACATAAATATTTACTATCATTACATCTTCTTGTTGGACCGTGCCTTTTATTAGTATGAAGTGACCCATTTTGTCTTTTCTGGTAAATTTTATCTTAACATCTGCTTTGTTGGATATAAGCATTGCTACTCCTGTTTGTTTTTGCTCTCAATGGTATATCTTTTTCCATCCTTATACTTTTATCCTGTGGACATCTTTGCCTGTAAGGAGAGTTTCTTGCAAGCAGGATATAGTTGGATTATGTTCTTTTTTTAAAAAATGTATTCATTTATTGTTGCATTGTACTTATACATTTTGATAAGTGTCAGGGTGTCAGAAGCATGCATGCACACATTGCTCATTTAGCTCTCCCTCAAATCCCACCCTATTCCCTCCCCTTTTCTCCTTTTTGTGCTTAGCATAGTTCTTTAATCAACATTGCCAGTCTATGTCTTTTAATTGGGGAGTTTAGACCCTTGACATTCAATGTTATTATTGAAAGATGATTTCTGTTTCCTGTCATTTTGAGTTATGTTTTCTGTTTGATGTAGTGTTATTTCTCCTTTGCTTAATTTTCCATCTGATGGAATTTGCTCCTTCTCTGGTTCTGGCAATTATTTCTTTTTTTAAATTTGTGTTTTATTTCTTTAAGTATTTTCTCTAGTGCTGGCTTGGTAGTCATGAATTCTTTTAGTTTCTGCTTGACTTGGAAGATTTTGATTTCTCAATCAATTTTGAATGATATCTTTGCTGGATATAGCAGTCTTGGTTGGAAGTTGTTTTCTTTCAGGGTTTGGAGTACATCATACCAGTCCCTCCTGGCTTTCATGACTTGGGTTGAGAAGTTTGGAGTGATTCTAATTGTTTTGTCCCTGAATGTCACCTTTTATTTTGTTACAGATGCATTTGAGATTCTTTTCTTAGACACTGTGTTAGTCTTTGATTATTACATGGCATGGAGAAGTTCTTTTTTTATCTTGCCTTGTTGGTGTTCTGAATGACTACTGTATGTGTATACATCTCTTTTTTTAGTTTGGGTAATTCTCTAATATCATTTCTCTGAAGAGGTTTCTAATTCTCTGTTTGTGCTTCTAGACCCTTTTCAATGCCTATTATCTGTAAGTTAGGTTGTTTAATATTATCCATATTTCTTGGATGTTCTTGTATCATTGTATTGTCTTCTCTGTATTGTTGACTGTGTGGTCAGTTTGAATGAGTTGTCTTCCAAGCGTAAAACTATTTTACATGTGGTTTTTATTGAGATCTTTAATTCATTTATTGTCTCCTTCATTTTGCTCAAAGCCTCTTTTTGGTTCTTACTTTGGGACTCATTTTCTCTATTCATATGTTCTTCCATTTCCTATACACTTTCTCTGTTTTCATTTCTGAGGCTTTTGATCATATTGAAAATTATAATTCTGAATTCTCCTTCTGACATTTTCTGCAGCTCAATATTGGTGACCTCCCTTGTTGAGTTGTGGGAATTTATTGTTTCCTCATTGGTCTTCATTCCCTTGTTTTCAGAATTTTCAGGTTTGTATTTCTGTTGTCTTGGCATCCTCTCCCTTTTTGTGTGAGAGTCCTATGTCTATTTATTATCTGTTTTTTAATAAGGCCCATGCTGGGGTATACATTTGCCTCAACCAATCTGTCTCATATACTCAGACTTTTGAGTTTGTTCCCCAGAACCTCTTTAACAAGTATAGTTCTTAGTGCAGGCAAACCTGAGTCTCTGATTAGCTGCAGGCCACCATGCTTTCCAGGTTCTACCTCAGTAGTGCCAGAGACTATGGTATTCTGTTCAAAGCCTGCTGCCTGCTTATTGGAATTTAATGCCCCACAGACACAGCTGGTGCTCTGTTGGTTGTGAACCCATAGAGCCCTGACCTGAACCCTCTGTGGTCCCTGGGCATAAGCTCAACAGGGCCAGAGATTACTATGTTCTGAGCTTGTGGCCCCTGACTGGCTGAGCTTTGATGACCCAGTGACACCACCACTAATTTACTGGTTGCAATCATGTGGAATCCTGTCAGTCACTGGCATTTGTGATCACTAGGCACAAACTCTGCTTGCAGAGAGCATGTTGCATTCCCAGCCTGTAGTTGCAATACCATAAACACCTGATGGCCCATGGCCTTGTTTTCAGGAACCAAGCTCTGGCAGGGAAAGATTGTATGATTCTGAGTCTGAGGCTTGAGTGGTTCAGTTATTTATCCCCAGAGATACCACTGCTGCTCTGGGGCAGCTGTGATCACATGAGACCTTCTTGGCTTCCAGCCTTGGTGCTTGTGGCATCAAACACCACAATGCAAGAGTCGTTAGCTTTCTTAGCCTGCAGCATGATTGGCTGAGTTATTTCATTCCATAGGCACTGCTGCGGGTGGTCCTGTGGTGATTGCTGGAGACCCTGGAGGAGTGTGACAAACTGCCGATCCTAGGGCCTGCCCACACAAGTGTTCTTAGGGAATGTGTGCTAATTCATATTTCTTTTGTGTTCAACTCTAGACCCTGCCCCCACCTCTGCAGGGATGATTGGCAAACTCAGATCCCGTGGGTCTGTTCATTGTCACACAAGTCCCTGCAGCCTCACAAGCTTCTGCTGGAATGGTTTGTAAACACGTGATCTTGAAAAGCTCTTCTTGGTTCCCTGCAGGAAGGGACAAGTTCACCTGCAGCCATGGGAGCTCGCTGGGTGATTTGGTTGGTTGGTCTTTAGATGCACAGTGGTCTTGATGAGGTGGCTTGTAGCAACTGGCTTCCCTATAGAAAGATCCTGTCATGTCTTCATCTCAGAGTTCAGCTGCAGCGGCAGGAGTTTGCTGGGCAGTTTGGCTGTGCAGTCTAGGGAGTCACTGTCTTGAGGTATTTGAGTGTGGAGAGAAGAATGCGATTGCTTTTAATAATGGTTTTCTGCAATCACTGTCTCAACAAGACCTTGCTTCTTTGCTGGATTTGGTCTCTGAGAGCTGCCAAGTTCCAGTAGTTGCCAGCCTGGGTGTGGGCTTGCCAAGATGGCGCCACCTCTGCTCTCCACTCACTGAGGAGACACATTGAGCCCTTTTCAGTCCTCTGCTCTCTGCTTTCTCTCCACCACATTTCAACTATCTTTCTTTTGTTGACTTCTGACTTGCCAAGAAAGTCTTCCTGCTTGTTGAGTTCTGAGTCTTATAGCAACCAAAACCTGCTGTCTTCCTCTATTTCCCCATTTTTCATCTCCTTCATTTGTGTTCTAAGCAGCAGTTAGATAGGGGAAATAAGTCCTGGTGTTCTATTATACAGTAAGGTGGCAATAGATGACAGTATATTGCAGATTTCAAAAGAGCCAGAACAAAGGTATGTGTGTATATGTATGTGTGTGTGTGTGTGTATGTGTGTGTGTGTGTGTGTGTGTGTGGTGCTGGGGATTAAATTCAGAGGCATTCTACCTCTGAGCTATACCACATCCATATATATATATATATATATATATATATATATATATATATATATATAAAATTTTGAAACAGGATCTCTATGTTTCCACATGCTGTTGTCCTGAACTGGAGACCCTCCTGTCTCAGCCTCCAAGTACTGGGATTACAGGCATTTACCACCATGCAAGGCAGAATTTTTAATATTCTCACCTCAAATAAATAATAACTGAGAACATAGATACGCCACTGGATTTAAACATTGCAAAATGTATATATGTGTCAAAACGTCATGTTGCTCTATAAATATGTGTAATTATTATGTGTCAATTAAAAAAAATGAAAAAGAGCCAGGCGTGGTGGCACACGCTTGTAATCCCAGTACTTTGGGAGACGGAGACCGGAGGATCTGGGTTCGCGGCCAGCCTCAGCTCTCTCTCTCTCTCTCTCTCTCTCTCTCTCTCTCTCTCTCCCTGTCTCTCTCTCTCTCTATCTAGTGAGGCCCTCCGCAACTTCATGAGACTCGGTTTCAAAATAAAGTATAAAAAAAGTGAAAAAGGCATCTTTCTATATCACAGCCTCTGCTGAGGTTATGAGAGTCCCAGAGGAGGAAAGATATCATCATATGCTGTAACTCTCAACCTTGCTGCCTGATCAAATCCTTATCTCCAGCATAATGTGTTAAGACTTCTCTCTTGAGAACTTCCTCCCAAATGGCTACTGGGAAAGTTATGGGTTCACCCTGGGCCACAGTGCTTATTAAAGATGGGGCAGTACCTGTAGATTACTGCTGTAAAAGGTTCCAGCTATTCCTCTGATAGAGGACTAATATCTAGATTATACAAAGAATATAAAAGACAACACTAAAAAAATCCAGTTAACCCAATCAAGAAATGGGCAATCGAAGTAAAAAGGCACTTCACAAAAGGAGAAATACAAGTGACCAGCAAATATATGAAAAAATGTTCAACATCATTAGCAATCAGGGAGTGGCAAATCCAAATTACACTGAGATTCCATCTAACCCCATTCAGAATGGCAATCATCAAGAAGTCAAACAACAATAAATGCTGGCAAGAATGTGGGGAGACAAGAACTCATATATACTGTTGATGAGATTGCAAATTAGTGCAGCCACTATGGGGATCAGTGTAGAGCTTCCTCAGAAAACTGAAAATGGATCCACCATATGATCCAGCTATATCACTCCTGGTATCTTTCCAAAGGAATTGAAATCAGAATATTATAGTTAGACATGCATATCTGTGTTTATAGCAGCAAAATTCACAATAGCCAAATCATGGAACCAACCTAGATATCTATCAACAGATGAATGGATTACAAAATTATGGAATATGCGTCAATGGAATTCTATTCAGCAATAAAGAAGAACAAAATTATGTCATTTTCAGGAAAATGGATGGACCTGGAAAACACTGTTATGTGGGATTAACCTGTCATAGAAAGCAGAGGGCCATAGGTTTTCACTCATATGCAGAAACTAGGGAATAAGTGGGAAAGCAAAAGGACTTTAGATAAAGGAGGAGAAACTCCAGTGGAGTTATGGAGGGGGCTGGAGGAGAGTGGCGGTAGAGGAGAAGGAGAATCAATGAAGGAAACACTTCCACATATATTATGGACATGTGTGAGAATACCAATGCCAATCTCAATATCATGTGTGGGGAACGGGAGGGAGTGGGGTGGGAGCTGGGGGAAGCTCATCAAGTGCTGTGTGCGCATATGTCACTATCACTCTGCACTACATTATGATGTGAGACTACAATGAACCAATAAAAGCATATCGAAAAATTAAAAAAAATAGATACAGGGCAACAGGAATCTTCTGACAGATCTGTGTAGCTGAGACCCTGGAACTTCTGGAACATTTTTTTTTTGTTTTTTTCCGATCTGATTCTCCTCTTCTTTGAGTTCCAAAATGCTGATGAAAAAATCCAGCCTCGCTTGGAGTGGATCAGGCTCACTTTCAGATGTGTTGCTTTCAGTCTATAGATCTCGGATTTTTCTGGAAGTTCATCATGGAGGCTGTGGCTTGTTTGAAATATGCTGTGCTCGCCGGGCGTGATGGCGCATGCTTGTAATCCCAGTACTTTGGGAGGCAGAAACCGGAGGATCTGGGCTCGCGGCCAGCCACAGATCTCTCTCTCTCTTTCTCTCTCTCTCCCTGTCTCTCTCTCTCTCTCTCTACCTAGTGAGGCCCTCCGCATCTTTGTGAGACCTGGTTTCAAGATAAAGTATAAAAAAATAAGGCCAGGGGTGTAGCGCGGAGGTAGAACGCCCCTGGGTTCAATCCCTGGTACCGCAAAAAAAAAAAAAAAAAAAAAAAAGAAAAAAGAAATATGCTGTGCTCTAGCACTTTGGTAGTGTTTTCCATCTGCATGACACTGCTGTTTATTTTCCTTGAAAACTAACCTGAGTTGACATAGGATATATGGGTTGAATGTCTGTTTTTTGGTTTAAATATGTTTATGGTGGTTGTATTTTTAGTTGCATTCTACAACCAAAACAATACTTTAAATACAGTAAAATTGAAGACAAATTTTGGTATTTTCCCTAATTTGCCAAATCAAATAATTGGTACACGCTTTGGGAAGAAGAAAAAAGAAATGTTATTGATTTGCTAGCAAATCAAATAAATCAGTGAACTTATATATGAAGATAAAACCCTGGACTCTCCCCAAACACAGGTATCAAGTCCTTTTTAAGAGTTATCTCTTCAGGGCCATGCAAGTGTGCTTATTAGAAAAGACACAATCAAGGCCGGGCGTGGTGGCGCACGCTTGTAATCCCAGTACTTGGGAGGCGGAGACCAGAGGATCCGTGTTTGCAGCCAGCTTCAGCTCTCTCTCTCTCTCTCTCTCTCTCTCTCTCTCTC
>PVJS01016690.1:0-37162 GCA_004027185.1 Glis glis
AAAAAAAAAAAAAAAAAAAAAAAAAAACCTCAAGCCGGGGGTGGTGGCACATACCTGTAATCTCAGTACTTGTAAGGCTGAGACAGGAGGATTGCAGGTTAAAGACTGCTATTAACAATTTAGCAAAACCTCAGCAATTTAGCAAGACCCTGTTTCCAAATAAATAAGAAATAAAAAGTGCTGGGACTGTAGCTAGAAAACTGCCCTGAATTCAATCTCCAGTACCAGAAACAACAACAACAACAATAATAACAATAGAAAAAACTGCTCTTGCTAATATTTCTGCACTTATGACTATATAATAAAGCAAGATTCTTGTATACATTTATGTGTAATAAAAGAACCATATTCATACCTATATGCATACAAGTCTATGCATATCCCATATGTATAGGAAAAAAAATTTATATATTCTGTTCAATGTTTCTACTAAATTTGTTAAAAGTGGTGGGCATGTTAAGCAAGTGTATAAGTATAAAAACCACATGGTACAAACAAATACATATATTCAGAGGTAAATGTCAAAACTAACAAAAATCTACAACAAAGTTAGTTTGACAAATATTTAATGAAGTACCTTAGCAGTATTTTACTAAACAATAATTAGATAATAACTGTAAACCATTCACAGAAATTAAAATAATTAGCATTTTCTTCACAGCCAAATCTTTCAACAAACTCTTGCCATATCAACTTAATTAGAATCGAAAGAATCTTATTTTCAATATGGCAACAAATTTAAATTATATCATGATATTAACATATTTGTAAAGGGAAGGGAAAGGTGAGAGCAAGCTTGGAGTGCAGGAACAATGAAACTTCAGTTTTATCAGCCATAAACTAAAGATGAGGATAGGGGGTCTATGGCTGTCCTGGAATGGAAGTGTAGGGGGATGGTCTGTAATGATTATCTCCCACTGTTATGGTTTATCTGGAATGCTTCCCCCCAAAAAAGCTCATGTACTGAAAGTGTGGTCCCCAGAGCATCAAGGTCCAGAGGTTGGGCTTTTAGGCAATGAATGGCTGATGAGGGCTCTGACCTCATTGGTGATTAATCCATTGATGGCTGGATGGACTACTGGGAGGTGGGACCTGATGGCTGGATGGGACTTAGTTGGACGAGGCAGGTCACTGCGGGCATGCCCTGGAAGGGTTTATCTTATTCCCAAGCCTCTTCCCCTCATCCCTGCTTCCCAGCTGCCATGAACTGATCAGTTTCCCTCCACCATGCTCTGCCTCCATGATGTTTCTGCCGTGGAGACAGCGAACTACAGACTGAACTTCTGAAACAATGAGCCCAAATAAACCTTTCCTCCTCTAAGTTGTTCTTGTCAGGTATTTTGGCTATAGTGATGCAAAGCTGACTAACACTGTCACCTTTCCTAAAAGCCATGGCAGGTGTGATCTAGTTCTTTGAATGCACTGTTTTCATACTTCTTGCCATCCACAGAGAACTGAGTTCAAAGGCAGTCGGGGCAGCCAGGGAGCCTGGGGCCAGTCCAGTGAAAGAAAACTCTATTTCCTGAAGGTTAATATGATGTTTAACTTCAAGAAAATTATGATCATAGGCCTTTTATTTCAGATATGTTCAATCAATAAGGAGAGTATTCCAGTGAGCAGAAAACGTACTTTTTAAATTGTTGTCTCTCTGAAGGAATACGATTTCTACTAATGTAGTATTGAATCTCTCTGCTGAGATGAAAACACAATTATTTCATTCTTTTCCCCACTGGTGTGATAATCTGTATATTACCTTCCATTTGACTTTAAATAGCTTCTTCCTTTAAAAGCTAATCTTTACCCTTCATTTTCTTGGTATTTTTCTCAGTGAAATGGAAGGCATGTGGCCATTCATATACTCTTAGAGTGGGAAAGGCTTTTCACTGTGTGCTGCTGTAGGCAAAAACCACAAAGAAGATGATAAAGGATCTGCACATATACAAAAGAAATGATAGTAGAGACAAAAGAGAAATCACCATAAATGAAATTGGAAGGCAGGTATCTAATTTTAAATAAATCACAATCCACAAATAAAGACACTGTTTTTTAAAAAGATGTCTTTGGGTATGATTACATCTCGTACAATCTAAGCTACTGGGGAAAGAGAAAAAAAGTAGCTCTTGATGAGAAGGGAAGGAAGCAGGGAGGCATGAAGCCGTGGAGAATAAGGATTGCCCACGCTGTAGCATGATTGTAGGGTGAATGCTTTTCAAATTTCTCTTCATTGCACTTTCAGATACACTCTTATTGGACTGTGTTAAATGGGTCACATATGGTGGTGGGAAGAAAACCTTGGGACAGATTATCATTGTGTAAAGTCTGAATCACGAAATAATTCTAGCAGCCTTCAGTTCAATTTCCTAGGGCCACATTTTTATCCTTCAAATGGAAAGTGATTTCATGGTCCAGATCTGCACAAGAGATAACAAAGAGATATCCTGAAGGCAGATGCTTAAAAAGGGGTATGCCCATGTATGAAGGTATCACTACTGGGCTGACTACTATGTAGGGGGAGGGGTGGGTGGTGGGGTGGGACCTGAAGGGAAATACACCAAGACCTGTGTGCATATTTGTTTGAATGACTTTGAACTTCACTATAATGTATAATTACAATGTACCAATAAAAGTATTAAAAATGACTAAAAATCCACACACTTAAAGCCAATTGATTTTAAACAAAGGTGCCAAAAACATACATTAGAGAAAAAGACAGCTTTTTCAACAAATGGTGTTGGAGAAACTGGGTATCCATTTGTAGAAAAATGGAATTACATGCCTACCTCTCACTCTGCACAAGAGTCAAGATGGATCAAAGACCTGGAAATTAGATCAGACTTTGAAATTACTAGAGGGGGGTATAGGTCCAACACGCCAACATATAGGCACAGGTAGAAATTTCCTCAATAAGCCCCAAAGCTCAGGAAATTAAAACAAGAGTTAATAAATGGGACAACATTAAACTAAAAAGTTTCTGATCATCAAAGGGAAACATTGTCTAAAGAAAGAGCCAACACAATGGGAAAAGATCTTTGCCAGCTATTCCTCTGATAGAGGACTAATATCCAGAATATACAAATTACTTAAAAGAATTAATACTAAAAAACCTAATAACCCAATCAAGAAATGGGCAATTGAATTAAATAGACACTTCATAAAAGAAGAACTGCAAATGGCCAATACGTACATGAAAAATACATACATACATATGTATGTATGGCCAATACATACATACTGGGTGTGGTGGTGCATGCTTGTAATCCCAGTACTTGGGAGGCTGAGACTGGAGGATCGCAGGTTCATGGCCAGCCTCAGTAATTTGTGAGGTATTCTGCAACCTAGTGAGACCCTGTTTCAAAATAAAGAATAAAATAGGGCTGGGGGTGTAGCTCAGAGGTAGAACAACCCTGGGATCAATCCCCAGCACCACACACACAAAAAAGAAATCACATACATGAAAAAATGTTTAACATCATTAGAAATCAGGGACATGCAAATTAAAACTACACTGAGATTCCATCTAACCCCAATCAGAATGGCAATCATCAAGAAGTCAAACAACAATAAATGCTGGCAAGGATGTGGGGAAATAGGGATTCTTCTATACTGTTAGGTGGGATTGCAAATTAGTGCTGCTGCTATGGAGATTATTGTGGAGATTTCTCAGAAAACTGAGAATGGATCCACGCTCCAATCCAGCTATTGCACTCCTGGGTATCTTTCCAAAGGGACTGAAATACATGCATATCCATGTTCATAGCAGCACGATTCATAATAGCAAATTATGGAACCAACCTAGGTGTCCATCAACAGATTAACTGATCACAAAATTATGGAACATACACACAAGGGAATTCTACTCAGCAATAAAGAAAACCCAAGTTATGTTGTATGCAGGAAAATGTGGATGAACCTGGAGAACATTATGTTAAGTAAGATTAGCCAGTCACAGAAAGTGAAGGGTCATATGCTTTCTCTCATATGCAGAAGCTAAAGAGTAATTGGGATACCAGAGGGACTTTAGATAATGGAGAAGAAACCCCAGTGGAGCCAGGGAGGTGTTATTGGGGAGGGAGTAGTGGGGTGGGGAGAGGAAGAATCAATGAAGGAAACACTTTCACTGACAGTATGTACATATGTGAGAATACCAATGCCAAACTCAATATCATGTATGAGAAAGGGAGGAAGTGGGTAGGGGGCACCAGGGGAAAACTCACCAAATGATGTGTGCATGTAAGTTATTATCACTATGAACTACATTATGATGTGAGACTATAATGCACCAATAAAAGTATAAAAATACAACAAAAAATAATAAAATATTAAATTAAAGGTGATTATCTTTCATAACCTAAAGGCAAATATCCTTTGCATTATATTACTCCTTCAAATAATATTTTTATATAATGTACAGCTTTCTCATTATATAAATATACATCAATTTTTCCACAAGTCTATGAAAAAGGGGGGTATCTATTTTCCCACCATGCTAAATATGAGGGCTTCTAATTCTCCCTAAAAGAGAGGAAAAATAGAACTTGTTAAGTGTCCACTGAGTTCATGCCTTGATTCAAATGAATATTAAGATATCTTGCCACTGGACACATAACTGTGTATTAGCATGCCATTTATCACACGGCCAGATGGTAGGCAAGCTTTTATAGCAGTAGGGCCCAGGGCCACTGTTCTATTCAATCTCCTCATTTCGTTGTGAGGACTGGAACTATTTCTGAACTTATATTGTTTTACTAAACCAATTTCTTGAGTCATTTAACAACCTATAACAAATGCCCTCTGAATGCAGATCATAGCAGTAGGCACAGAGAGACATTAAAGGCAGACATAGGACATAGGAAACATTTACAGAGAAGAAGAACAGAAAAAACTTCGTGGTGAGGGGACGCTAGCAACTCAGTAAATAGAATAACTGTGAATCTGTCCAGTAAATATTCATTGTCTATCATGGTCCAGATACTGGTAAAAACTGTAGATATAAATGCATCTAATACAAAATAGAATCTAATTCTTGCCTACACATTTGGACAGGACTAAATCCCAGTCACCAAACACAACATCTCAGAGGGTTTAGAAGAATGCTCAACAAAAGATAGTTCCAGTTCAGAATTTTTTCTAGAGGAGATAAATATTAGACACACAAATAACTTCTGTAGAAGGCGTTGATCTTAAGTAAAAATATTCTTAATTAGCATTAAAAGATAAGGACCTGGCTTCTGACAGTAGTGAGAATTTACCAGTAAACAGAATTAAGATCATCATGAAGCTATTCATTAAATTTTTGTGACATGCACATCCCTATCTTTGTGGAAATGACAAAAATATTTTGCCCACAAGGACCATTTAATCTAGTTGAGGAGATGTAAATGGATACAGAAACAAAATCTTTGCTAATGATTTCTTTGCTATATTTTATGGTGGCATGATTTAGTATTATAAAAATTAAATATGGACATTTCCTGGTACTTTGTTCTTTCCAGGGGTTTGAAAATTGATTTTTAAATAATTTATCTTAGCAGTTTCCTTGGTAAAGTGAACAGGTCTATTTATAGCATCTACCTTTCTAGAATTGTCAGGTTTTATTTGGTAGTATAGACTGTCTGGAAAACCTGGGCCTCAGAAATCTAACCGAGTTCTAGTTTGTGACTAATACATTTTCCAGCAGAGTGGAAAACAGGAATGTTCCTGAGATGGATGACTCTCCCACGTGTAATGGTCATCTGACACTTTTCATAATCTGTCCCCATCTCAATAACATCTTAAAATTCCTGTCCTAGCCTTTGAATATTACTCTAAACTCTCAAACTTGGTAAGTTGTGTCTCTGTAAGAGATTTAATTCAGTTCTTAAAAACTGGAATATAAGTTAACTGAGCTTTAAACATAGCTCAGATGTATACATGTATATTATATATATTATACATTTTTTTCACCAAAATTCATATTGAGATGGGTTGTAATGAGATAGCATGAGGAAATAAACCTAGACTACTTATATTTTTCTGGTAATAAACCTTGAAAATAACTAGTAACCATAACATATAAAACTATTATTATATTAATATTATAATATATTAAAATATCATATTATAAATATTTCCCAAATTCACATAATTAAAATGAGTATGGCATATAAATACTCTCTAGGTATCAATTAGTTTCTTGTTTTACTCATGGTTAAAATATTTTAAATTCTTCCAAAACAGATTCTTATACAATGAATTACTTCGTGCTGTGCTGTGTGCATATAATATGGAACAGGAAGCATATTTACAATCAACTTTTTAAAAAAGTAATTGTGATCCTTATTTGTCTTATAAGAAATGATTGGTCTTCAGACGGACTTTGGGCCCTAATGTCTTGAAATGATTTCCACAGAATCTGAAATAGTATACCGGTTCTTTTCCTATAATGTCTTATGACATTCAAAATGAAACACTATATTAGTTGAAGATGAACAATCTATTACTTTGATGAATAACACACATATGACAACACAGTTTACTTTTATAACACACATATATACAACACAGTTTAAATATATGAATGAGAATCATATATTTCTAGGTTAATAGTTTTGAGAAATATATGGAAATTTTCAACACTGTATGATATAGTTAACTTCACAAATTAGAATACTTCTTATTCTATGTTTTCCTTCAGAAATTATAGCCTATCATATGCAGCCTACTAATTACATTTTATTCTTACTCTGTTAATGTTACTCATGAGATTAAAACTGCATTCCCCCTGGCTAATATTCTTAGTTCCTTGCTTAGGGACAAAGTAATACTTATATGCAGAATACTGAATGGCTTTAGAAAATCGCATTCTGCAAAAGATTACAATATGTACTGCTCTGAAATTGTCATTTATTGAATTAGCAAACATTTTTTTCACACTTACTATGTGCAAAGCTTAGTACTGTTGCACCTGGACGGGGTTTTGTGACAAATCTGGTAGAATAACATGCTCTATATGCCAGAGAGTGCCATGCGATAAAATTGTCTTAGAGTTGAAAAATTTTTAAATAGAAATTCTGATGCATGCTGTGGAAAAATTCATAGGGTTTTGGTATCAAAAAGCATAGTCCTAGTTGTTTTGTCTTCTAGACATAAAATCTTGGCAAATCCCTAAGCTGTTTGAAACGCATTTTTTTTTTCAATCTGTACTGTCTGCTTCATAGAGAGAGTACGACTTAAATGAGATGATATGTATGAAAATACTTGGTGAACTCTCAGTCTACAAATGTTTGCTTTGTTATAAAACTGAGCTTCTGCATTGAGGTGAAACATCTAAAAGATGACACAAAACAATAACAACAATAAACTCTACACTGAAACATATTTTTCTTTATTTAATTATATCCATATGCTATATTTTACATAATAAAAATTAGTTATACATGTTGAATGCAATGAAAAAGGCAGATCTGGAAGCAGGCTTGTCTTTGAGGGCAAGATCAATATTTTTGATCCTGGGATGTATTTGTGATATAAATAGGAAGTAGTAAAAAGAACTGGCAATCGTCAGCTCTCATATGGATACAGAGAAAAGGAAGCATTATAAAAGGAGGTTTTCAACAGCAAACATTCTGAAATATTTTAATTAGATTCTTATTCAGTAAGGTACTTTTGCTATATGAGCTTAAACTAGGCATGAAAATCCCAGCAACCTTAAGAACAAGGACGCCTTAAGATCTCTAATCTTGTTAGGGGTTAGAATGACAATGTCTGGTTTTTCAGGCCACATGTTAGTAGGTGGATATGAAAGTACTGTGCTTTTATTTCATTCTTCCTCCTTTCTTTTTTTTATTTTTTCATTATCTGTTATGCTTCATAATGCAGAGCACTGGCTACTCTTTCCAGGAAATTTTTATAATTGGATTTTTATGTATCAAATGCAGAAATAAAGGAAAGTTTTTTAGAAAAGTTTTAATAAGTTTCTCACTTTAAAAGGAATACCCAGTGTTTAAAAATCCAATTTAGTGTTGTAATAATGTCATTAATAGTGCCTATACTTTGTTTCATGTCATTGAATGGATATTAAGCAGTGAAACTTTGAAGTTTTATCCATCAGTGCATTGCAACTGGGGGGCATTTCTCCTGGGGTTCTTCTCCAAGCCCACGCAGAAGTCCAATTAAAGTCAGTGGGAGCAAGATACCCAAAGGGAAAAAAAAGCAGGAACTTGGAGAAAATGTCCATTATCAATGTGATTTACACAAGGTCACAGAATCATTTGGTCTCTAAAAGCATGCAGAAGGGGCTGGAAGCCTTCTGGAAATCTGCTTGCCTGCCGATCTCTGGGGACTCTGAGGGCCTCTTGCAATAGCCATTCTAGAAAGATCATCTTGTTTCATTCTCCCCATATATTCTTGGGTTCAACACCACAAGATTAGTTGGGAGCTGCCAAAATGACAGCCCCTGAAAGAGTTGATGCCAGATCTACACGGTCTAGATAATTGGATCTGCTGGGTTAACTACGCAGCTATGACCTCAGGGAAACCCTGAGGACTTTAATCAGAGTCTATTTTAATTCTCTAGATAATTAGATATGCAATGCTGGTTGTAGAAAGAGCATTCCTCAGTGACCTCTCTTTCCCTCTCTTTGTTCTATAGTTCTGCTATGAGAAGTATGTGCCGTGTAGCTAAAACTGCAAACCACCTCACCAATGTGGTCCTCAGCAAGATCTCCCCATGGCTGGACGGTATCTTTCAGAGCAAGAGCCAAATGAAGGAGTTAAACCATGAGCTATTGGATAGTAATCAAATTCACAAAGCCACTAACATAAAATTATTCCTTTTACCAGACATTTTTGAAGAATTTGTGTTAGAACTTTTAGCCCATTCTCTACGGAAGTACACATTCACACAAATATAAATCATTTAAATATATGAAACTATATAATGTTGATAAACAAGATTTACAGCGGCTCTTATGTTTATGATGTGTTTTTGTGCAACACAACCATTTAATGAAAGGGTTCAAGAAGCCTATTGACATTTACCTTTCTTCATACCATATATTTATTAAGCCCGAATATAACATTCACATTAACATCAAACACACGTAAAATATGAAATTGCTAGTGAGGAATGATGACATATTTTAGTACTTTGATGGTGGTGCCAACATTTCATTTAGGATATTTATATGTGTCATCTAAAAAGGACAATAAATTTCAGTGAAGGCTCAATATATTACGAGACTTTTCATCAACACACTCCACAGGGTAGGCTAAAACCACAGAGGGAAGGAAGAAATACCGCTGAATAATCAATCTTTGAAAGCATTCAGTGTTATTAAAAATGCTACATTTAAAATATCCATAAGTCTAAAAAATGAATGTGTCGGAAGCGGTGTGATGCATATGTGTAGGTAGGAGAGTTATATAGAACGTTGAGCTCTCCTTCTATTAGGTAAACAAAAATGTATAAAAACACAATGTGACATTAGTGAATCTGAGGCTTTGACACAAACTCCACCCCGGAAGGTAGAAAAATCCCTTTGTGTGAAGCCATTCGTTTCTAGTCATTGCACTTGCTTGCTGGCACAGAATAATTGCCCACACCTCTCACACACATAACAAGACAAGGCAGACAGACTTCTCAGTGCGAAGGAGGGGTGAGATGGATGAACCCAAGTCATTGCTCTAGCGTGCTTCTAAAGGTCGGAATGCACTTTGCTTAGATTTTTCCTATCCTCAGTTTGAACTGAGTCTATGTGTCTAGTATTTCATCATGATAGACAAGTACTGACATGAATCTATAAAAACCTACTATGCCCGTTAAGTGAGAAAACATGATGGGAAAAAGGGGGACAGGCAGCTTTTTTTTTTTTCCAGGGAGCAGAGTTGCATTGTTCCCTGCAAGAACTGAGAGTTCTGTAGTTTAAATTGAAGGGACAGAGGCCCATGCTTGTGAATCTCATCTTGTATCCATTGGAAGGAATCATTTTATTCCACTATAAAAGACCAGCTCTACTGTTTCTTAAGCATTGTTCTCTGGCACTTGAAAATGTACCATACTGAAAGGAGACATTTTCTAAGGTTCCATGGGAAAGCAAGACCTTCTGTTTCTATACTCTTCCAGAGTTCTTCTTTCTCACTTCTATTTACTCTGTGAATAAAGTCAGAAAAAACTGACAGAATTTTCCATCTTTTACATCCCCAAATCAATGTCATCAAAGATGTTGCAGCATCTCTTTCTCCAGGTTTTATTCAGTAATGTCAAGGTGTGTGTACATGCTAATATTTGAAGTTATTTCCAGTATACATAAGGCACCAAAGGAAAATCATTCCATAAAATTCATTTGGGAAAAGTGGGCTTTAAAACACCCTCAGTGAGCTGGGCGTGGTGGCACACACTTGTAATCCCAGTACGTGGGAGGCTGAGACAGGAGGATCTGGGTTCGCGGCCAGCCTCAGCTACTTAGTGAGGCCCTCTGTGACTTAGTGAGACCCTGTTTCAAAATAATGGACAAAAAATAGGGCTGGGATTGTAGCTCGGAGGTAGAATGCCCCTATTCCCAATACCACAATCCTCAGTACCACAAACAATGAATGAATGAATGAATAAATAAATAAATAAATAAATAAATAAATAAATTAAATAAAACACCCTCAGTGGAATAGCACTATAGAGGAATTTGGTAGAGTGAAAATCTGTATATTTTTGTTTTTCACTTTCATAAATCTCTTTCTCATCTCTCTCTCTCTCTCTCTCTCTCTCTCTCGCTCACACACACACACACACACACACACACACACACACACACATACACATATACCACAATCCCTATCTCACAATGATGGGTATGAATTTGAATAATCTATGTATCTTTAATACTTTTGATGGTCTTTCAGTCCCATTTAAGCCCCAAACAGTTATGAAGCACCTGCTAGATTAAAGTACTCTTTTGATTTCCAGAGAGAACTTTTCATCTTGTAGCACAGAGGGCAGTGTGTAAGCCTACCTATCCTGTAATACTATTTACATGTGGGCCCCATTATTCTCAAAATTTTAGACAGAAATTGTTGGTCATGAAACAGGAGGACCATACATAGTGTATTTTCACCCCTGTCCTTGGAAGTAATGTCATATTCTGTTCAGAACAGAGACTATTTTAGGCTCCACAGGAAGTTTAACCTTAAAAATGGAAAGGAAAATTCTCTTTTTTATGAAAGTTAGTTTTCTACTATATGTATAATGGAACTGGCCAAATCCCTGGAGGTACATTTGTGGGTTATCTTTTTTTTTGGTACTGGGGATCAAACCCAGGGACATTCTAAAGCCGAGCTACACCCCAAGCCCTATCTTATTTTTTGTTTTGAAACAGGGTTTCACTAAGTTACAGAGGACCTCTCTGCACTTGTGGATTATTTTAAATTTATGACACTAAATATACCTGTCCCTCACTTAGTTTGTGGTTCAGTATGTCCTATAAATACCAAATCACTGGAATCTCAGAAAGTGTGCTAGTCACACAGTGTCCACAGTAAAGATATTTTATAACTCCCTACTACTTTGTTTTGAACTTCATATAGGCAATAAGATGGGAAAGATAAAAACAGCTCATGAGCGGGCAGGGAAGATCCTCTTTGCCAGCGTATAGCTAAGAAATTCTGAGAAAAGATCCTAATCCTAAACTTGTCTGTCAAATTTATTTTTTTTTCCTCTCTGATCTTGACTTTACTGTAGCCACTTTATTTCCTTTATCATTTAAGCCAATGACAACTACGATTTCATTGTAATGCATCTTTTCCTGGTTTGTCTTTCTTCTTCCCTGTATCAGTTGTGTTGGTTGATTTTACAGAGTGGTTGCCTTCCAATGTTGGCTTCTTTATACCATATTTTAACTTTAAGGTAGGCATTCCCCTGGATTTTCATTTTCAAGCCCTCAGTGAAGGCTGCACAGGCGCTAATCTCTTCAAACTAGGTCCTAGAACTCAATGATGGTTATCATGCTTCACAGACTATTCACTGGGATAAAGACACTTCAAGCTCTTGAAGCATCTTAAGAAAGTTATAGAGCATATTTCTCAAATCGGATTTACTAAAAATTCACCATAGATGGATTTTTCACCTAAACCGTGATTAAATAAACTTAATCTACTTATCCACATCCAAAATAGGCACTGGAATGACTAGAAAAATTGTGGCGTCAGGTTAATGTTTATATCAGAAATGGATAGACATGAAATCTTTCCTGGCTTGTATAGCATTGTTGACATCAATGGAAGAATCACTCAAGAGTTGTTTCTTAATCTTTAAGTGGGTGATTGCCTTACAATAGCTGGAAAATGAAATATTTTTAAAACAAAAAATTAAGAATTGAGTGTTCTCACTCAAGTTTTCTCAAATCCGTTACCTATTATAAGTCTGGTTACAACTATATGCTTGACAACTGTATGCATATAGTTCAGATTCAAAGAACTTTTGGATTTACCCAGCAAATAAGATGCAGAGGAAGAACCTGATATTTTCTTTCAATTATCTACACCCATTTCTTTCTTAGTTCTATTTTCTTTAAAAGTTTATGAAAAAAGAAAGAAAAACAAACTAGTTTCCAAATTATGGGGATTCGATCAGAGAACTTCTGAGACTCATCTAAATTTAGCAATTAGGGAAATGTAAATCAAATGAGATTTCATTGAACTCCAGTTAAAATGGCAATCAAGAATATAAACAATAATAAATGCTGGCTAGGATGTGGGGAAATAGGGACTCTTACATACTACTGGTGGGATTATAAATTAGTAAATCACTATAAAGATTAGTATGGAAGTCCCTCAAAAGACTAGAAATGGAACCACCACATTACCCAGCTATACATCACTTTGGTATCTTTATAAAAGAAATAAAATCAGAATACTATAGTGATACATGCATATCCATGTTTGTAGCAGCACAGTTCACAATAGCCAAATTATGGAGCCAACCCAGGTGTCTGCCAACAGATGAATGGAAAAAGAAAATGTGGTATATATACACAATGAAATTTTAATCAGCCATAAAGAACAAAATTATGTCATTTGTAGGAAAATAGATGAAACTAGAGGATATCATGCTAAGAGAGATCAGCCAGTCTCCAAAAGTCAAGGGTTGTATGTTTTCTCTCATATGTGAAAGTTAGAGAGAAAATAGGAAACAAAAAGGAATTCAGATAAATGAGGAGAGAGACCAGTAGAATAGTGGAAAGGGATTGGGGGAGGGAAGTGGGAAGGAGAAAGAGGAGCAGTGATGAAGGGAACAGTTCAAATAATGCTACATCCATATATCAAGGTATCACCACCAATCTCACTAACATATATGAGAGAGATGAGGGAGCCTGGTGGGATCCAGAAGGAAACGCACCAAGTGTTGCGTGCGTGAATGTTTGTACCACTTTGAACCTCACTACGATGTATTATTACAATGCACCAAAAAAGTATAGTAAAAAAAATAAATAAGTAAATTTAGCAAACTCTTTTTTGGGGGGAAATTTTACATGTTTTAATCTGAATAAAATGTGAATCACGTCTAGTTACTTACTTAGTCTAGACTGTATATTCCTCAAGGGTAGACAACACTTCTTCCTCATCTTTGGCTCAGAGAGGAAATTTGACTTTGCTGTCACAGAACAGGCTCAGGGTGGGTGCTTGTTGAATAAAATTATAAATGGACCATGAGTTGGGATGAATTACTTTCTCTCTCCAGTTTGTCTGATAATGGAGCCACAAAGCTGGAATTTATATGGGCTGGTTTTCCTGTTCATAGATCTGCAAGTCCCTAACCATAAAGTATTTGGTTATTGATTTGTCAGGGGATGTATAGACATAGTGTAAAACAGTTGAAGAGCTGTGATGTTGCTTGGTAGATTGTAGAGGATTAAGCTGCCAATTTAGATATTCTGACAAATCCTTTTCCCTTGATTTAATTTTGTTTAACCTAAATGACTTCTTTAGAAGTTTACTTCACACAGATTTTCACAGACAACTCTGCAGTGCCTACTTTCATGTTGTCAAGGCATTTTGCTAAGACTCATTAAGTCACATTATTATGTAGGCAAAGCTTCAAATATGTAGGAACCCAATCCCTTCATAGTGAAAAAAGTACAGCTTCATTTGGTAATAAGGAGAATATTGGCAAACACAGCAAAAAACTCCAGTTAATCACAAATTTTAACCACTATCTAGTTGACATGTGCCTGCTGTGCTAATTGCTTCATTACTTAATTATGCAAAAAATAATAGCATCCACAGCAAACATAGCCCATGAAGCATTATTAAAATACAAAGAAACATGCTCCACACTCTTTAGTGCAAACATAAATATTTCATAATGAGGAAGAACACTTTTTATATAATAGTAATGAAAAATTTGCAGCTAGCTTGAGTTCTTTCTAGTAAACTTTTGCAACACTCTTACATACCAAGACCTCTCCTTTCTGTGCTTATAATCATAGATCTTGCCCTGATAAACACCCACAAAGTAAGGGTTTTATTTATTTATTTTTACAGCATTGTTATGTGTCTCTTCTCTAACACGTAATTGTTGATCACTATGCATGTGTTAAATTCGAGAGTAAATTAATAAGCACAAGGATAAATGAGCAAATACATAAAGCCTTCGATTGACAGTACAGATGTGAAATCAGAGGAGAAGTCCAGGAACCATTTTACTCAGATACAAGGTAGAAACTTCCAGAAACACTTTGCAATATGGCCCATAGACTAGGGAGTGGTTTCTCTATAAACATCTATAATCCTGTGCAAACAAATGGATATTGTCATTTGAAGTCTTTCTATTTGTATTGCTCCAAATGTTTTTGAATTGTTCTTAGACAGTTTGACTCATCCAAGAATTTCAGTTTTATTATTTTTCTACTCTTTTTTTCAAGCTAAAAATATAATATTTTATCCCTGCAAGTATCTTCACCTTATGCAGTTCTTAAATTTGGTTGGTTTAAAAATTCAAAGGTACATTTAAAGGTCAAATATTTTGCAATTGTTGCAGAAATTTCAAGGAAAGTTTTTATGAACCTGGATACAATTTAAAATAAAAGATGCTCAAGTTATCTTACTTATGGAGAAACATCTCTGGCATCAATCTATGTGCTCCAGTGTATCAGTTCTGAAGGAGGTAACATTTACCTGATCATGTGATCTCTGCTATATTCTCAATCTATCACATTTTAACAGTCTGCCTCTTTCCTTTATACCTACCAACATGTGTGCAGTGCTTATAATGTTCTCAGCATTTTACTTCATTTCAAGATAAAGAAAAGGAAATATGGTACTCTCTAGCACTCAGTCCTTATAGGAAATGCCAACTTAACCGACAAATTGTAGTGTCACCATGGCCAATGCGTAGTGCTCCCAATGGGTCTTCAGAGGAAATGATATTTTTGGTCTATCTTAGCCAACTGAATGTTTAATATTGTTATTTCCTTCATTCATATTTTTGTTACATCAGTCAGTTTTTGAATATCAGTATATTTATGGATGACTTGTTATATATCAGGTTCTACACTGGGTACCAGAGCTACAGTTGTGAAAATGACAAAAAAAGCTCATATAATAAGAAATGTAAGTTTCATGACTATTTTCAGAAGGAGAGTAAAAAGGAAAGTAGAAGTCAAAAGTTGTTCAGTGTTGGTGTTATTTGGTATGAAATGTGTTTGAGACCTTCAAGTAAAGATGACAGCTGTTGGTAAGAGCTCCTGGGATTGTCAAATAATACTGTCTAATCCTTATTTAGAATTTTCACGTGTTCTCATCATGTTTTCTCACTTAAACTTATAAATAAAATTTTGATGTAGGTAGGAAGACCTTATATAATAGGTATTTTTGTTCAATAAATGTTTGTTGCTTATTGAATGTGCTCGAGCAACTAAGTAAGGCTCAAAGAACTGAAGTAGGATTCTTGCCCAATGTTGGAATATAAGCCTAGAATTTATAGCTCCAAATTTCATACTCTATTGATTAGATCGATGACACACTGTCTAAAATGAAAAGATCCTACCAATGCTTATGAGATCATGGTGATATTATTCTTTAGAGCTGTTGACATTATCTTCATGACCAAGGCTTTCACGTCTTCAACAGAATTTGTTTTCTTGTACCTAAGTAACTTCAAAGTACTTGCCAAATGCTCAGATTTGAAATCTTTCTATCTCTAATGCAAAAGGTGCCACATTTTAAGAGGTCATAAGTTACTACTAAGCTTATTTATATGCTATGTAATGAATTCAAGTAGCAAAATGATTGAAAATATGGGCTATTAAATTGATTTTTTTTCTTTGTGTATGTGTGTGGGTGTGTGTGGGTGTGTTTCTGGGGATTGAACCCAGGGGCATTATACCTCTGAGCTACACCCCCTAGCCCTGTTTTACTTTTTATTTGGAAACAGGGGCTTGCTAAGTTGCTGAGAGCCTCGCTAAGTTGCTGAGGCTGGCTTCGAACCTGCTATCTCCTTGTCTCAGCCTCCCAAGTACTGGGATTATAGGCCTGTGCCACCATGCCCATCTTAAATTGAATTTTCAGTGTTTCAATCTTGGGTCCACAGTTTACAAATAATCTTGATAAAGTACCTAAACTTGCTCAACTCCTGTTTCCTCATCTGTAGAGTAGAAAATAATAATACTCATAGGTTTTTTGAGGAAAGAAACTGATAATTCTGATAAATACATGTATAAATTGGCTCATTTCTATTGGGATGAGCCACCATGAGTTGTTTTTATCATCTTCAGAAATAGCATGCTTCCAAATGTATCCAGTAAGTGCTGGTCTTACACTTGACTTCCATCCCTATAAATACATTGCAGATTTAGGTTGTGCTTTGATAATGAAATGTGATTTTCTCTGCCTTAATAAATAGCTTCCTTAAGACTAATCTCTTGGGATCTACTTGCCAAGTTGGCATAAAGAGAAACTTTATACCCAATAATATTGGTTTCCTTTAAACAGCCCTACCGAAAGGCAACCAGTTATAATAGCAGTCAGGAACAATTGGCTACTAGTCTCAATTGAAAAACAGGTATCATTAGCCCAACCTCCATTCAATTCTTACTTCCTCTGAGAAGGAATAAGAAGACATTTCTCTCAATACTTGAAATGATAATAATTCAAGGTCTTACATGTGTGGTTTATAATGGGTGTTCAGGCCTGGAACTGTGCCCTTAGCATTAGAATTATTTCTCCTGTAGCTTGACTAACAGAGTAAGAATTGCAACAGGTTTTAGAGCTCTTCTTACACCAGGATTGGAGATTCGCCTTAATTCAATGAGTGAAAGCAAGTTCTGGCCAGTTATGGGATATTCTTTATATCTTTCTGCAAATAGACTCTAGACAGCCAATGAGGAACACATTGTCTTGTCTAATACAGAGTCCTCCTAAACTCAAAGCCTACCTCTAATGGTAGTGGAGCAAGACTTTAATCCCAGCTCATCACTGTGTCTGATTGCTCCTTGCTCAATTCCTCATCTGTGAAATAAAAAATAGCAGCTTATGATATTGTAAGGGTTTAAATATTATGATTTATATATTGCAATTATTATATAGAGGGCAAGAAATTAATTATGGTTATTATAGTAGTCCCTCCTTAGCCATAATTTCAGATACTCCTGGTGAATCACAGTATAAAAATATTATTTGTCTTGACTCTTTTAAGAAAGACCACTTTTGTTTTGTGGCACCATGGATTGAATCCAGAGGCATTCTACCTCCGAACTACACCCTCAGCCCTATTTTTTATTCTTTACTTTGAAACAGAGTCTCACTAAGTTGCAGAGAGCCTTACTAAGTAGCCGAGGCTGGCCATGAACCTGGATTCTCTGGTCTCAGCCTCCCAAGTACTGGGATTATAAGCGTGTGCCACCACGTCTGACTTAGAAAGAACACTTTCATGTGATATTTATTACAGTATATCATTATAATTGTTCCACTTCATTATTGGTTATTGTTGTTAATCATTACTTTGCCTAATTTATAAATTAACCTTTATCACAGATCTGCATGCATAAGAATAAACAGTGTATATGGGATCACTTTCATTTGTGTTTTCAGGCATCCACTGGGGGGTCTTGGAACATACCTCCTGTGGATACCTGGGAACTACTGTATTTAGTAAAAATAAAACAAATAAAACAAAACAGACACGATTTAGGAAATTTTGGCCAAGCACAACTTTGTCTCATCCTTTTGTGAAAAAGAGAAATCTCCATATATCAGTAGTCAAGAATGCGCCTCTCACTCTTCAAATAACTTCCGAGGAGGCCATTTCCTTACATTGTACGCTGTGCACTTCACCTCTTTAAAGAAAGTAGTGACTGTGATTTACAGGTTGTTGTGTCTGGTTTTCAAAATTCATTTCCTTTACTTTCAATTTCTTAGATGCAAGGTGTATACAAATTCAAAGCAGAATTATTTATTTTCTGGAAGTACACCCTTGTTTCCTGCTATTCAGCATATATATATATATATATATATATATATATATATATAACATCACAATGATAGCAAATTGCAGAATTTTTTTTTTTAGAAATAGAAAATTGGGAGACTTTAATAGCAGATGCTGTATTATGAATACAATTTACTGGAATTGCTCTTCTCTAATCATATAGAAACCATGTTACATCCTGGGCAGGTTATAAAAAGATAAAGAAATCCATTTATCCTCCAAGGAAATTGAGGTCTTAGTTAGAATGATGACAAAAACTTGAAATCGAGTTGGGAGCCCTGACATCATGAATGGAGTCAGTATCCTAATGATTTCATTTTGTGAAGCCACAACATACCGAGCATATGAATAAAACAAGGACAGTGTTTACCATACAGGGTACCTATCACTTTAATCTTTTTCTGTTAGTCCTTAGAGTTTTTCAAAATGGAGTTTGTACATTTGTGTAATGAAAAGTCTATAATCCCCATTTCCAGGTTTAAACTGAGAACAATGCACTATTTATACTAGATGATTTTATTATGCGTTGATAAAAATATTATACATATATAAAATTATTTCTCCACATTTCCTATTTATAGACATGAAAGCCAACCTATGTAATGGAATGTGCAGTCCAGACAATAGTCATTTCTTTTTTATATTATCCAGAATGCTAACTTCATAAAATAGTTAAATATGCTGCTTTAGAACACATTTCATCAAGTAGAATATACAATTTTATTTCTTGCCAGAGGAAAACTCTACTGTTGATTTCTCTGTATATTCTCCTAAAAAGTGAAAAATGCTCATATAAAAGCTTGCATTTTTAATGTGGTCTTTCACATTTGCATTATTTTAAGCCTCTGCAAAGTAATGAGTTTCAGTAACTTCAGACTCTAGTTTTGATTTAAAAAATCGCTGGGACTCAAATTGCAACTCTGTGACTATCTGAATGCTGGGCTACCTCATGCAATCTATTTGTGTTTTAGTTCTAGATAAATACAATAGAGTCTCAGAAAAAAATATTTGAAAAGATAATGACTCTGTAGATAAAGATTGTAAGAATATTATTGAATCTTGCAAAAGCAGTATTCTATGGTAACCTACATTGGATATAATGCCACCTGAGTGAAAAAAAGATAATAATATTTCCTTGATAACATTTATAGACATTTCTCAAAATAATAGGTATTCATTTCCTTGCTATCAACAGCTTTGGAAGCAGTTGCTAGAAATACATTTAATCTCTTTTAAACTGCAACTCCTTAAGGCTGATGTGATCACTAAACCAAAGATTTTCTAATTTACAGATTTAGTTAGCAGATGCAGTTAGCACTATTCTCATAACATTAACAGGCACATATACCTAATTTCAATTTCTTCCTTAAAAGAGTATTGTAGAATGCTTCTGGCAAGAATAATTTTTATATTAACAGAACAAAAATTGAAAATGCAAAACTTTAACTTAGATGTTTAAAACTCCTTGGAAACCATATTGTAAAACATCTATGACCCAAGAGCCTTTAAGCTATTATAGCATAATTCTCTCATACTTTCAACAGGTTGGGAATTCCCTAATGATGTAGGCAATAAAAATACCTTTTATTGGTATTATCTGAATATTTTTATTTGCTATGTTATCCTAATAGTTAATAGTTTCTTTATAAAAACACTAATAAGTTGTCATGAAGTAAAAGGATCTGAGCTCTGTGGTATAACCTTTCCCCTACCATTTGTGCCTTAAGGAATGGACTTTGTCAAATCATGGCTGAATATTTCTATAAATAAATGATGGATATTGATATCTAAAATTTGGGACAGTTTTGAGAGAAAAAGGAGTTTTTTCACATTAAAGAAATGCAACAGTAACTCTGATTCTTCGAATCACTGTCTATACACATTTCTTTCTTTAGATTACTATAGTACATTGGTCAATTCCAAAATGTTAATGAATTTGTAGTTGCCAAAGAGTAACTGTCTCTGTGTATTGGGATCAATACTGTTTAGGCCTGCCACATCAATATGAAAGTGACTTGCTAATTATTTATCTATGCGTGGTTTGGTGCTGAGTACTGCAAGACCACTGGTTTACTGTCTTTTGAGACTTTATCCTTTAATGAGGGAGATGCCAAGATTGTATGCTCATCTTATTTATCTTCCTTCAGTGTCAGTCCTGGGACTTTTTTCCTTTGGTACACTCACTCCTTAGGTCTTTAATTATGATCTCTGTGCCAATAACTCCCAAATTTATAACTTCAGCCTCAACTTCTTCCCTGAACTCCAGACCCACATCTCCAATTACCTGCTTACCATCTCTATCTGGCTGCTAAAATGACATCCCAAACTTTACATATCCCAAACCATGCTCTTTATACCCACCCATTTGTTCCAATACAGCTGCATTATTCCAGTTGTTCAAGACTAAAACCTCCAGAATCATCCTTTCATCCTCACTCTCCCACACACGCCACTGCCCATCCAACAGTCTCCAAACAGAGCCAGCATGGAGTCAGGCTTAACCGTTGAGACTAGCTCTCCAGGTATCAGCAGACGCAGCACAAGCCTATGGCACTAATGCCATAGGCTTCTAGCTAACCTGCAGCTTCTACCTTGACCCCCCTACACAATCTTCATCACTCGACAGGCAGAGCGATTAATATAGACTTCTGACTCATTAATTCCCACCTCATTTAAAGTAAAATCCACAGGGCTGACGTCCCTTGCATTGTGTCCCCTCTCCTGCCCTCAATTCGTCCTGTTCTCCTTGCTTACCCTAGCCCGACCACCTGAGCCTTCCTGATACCCAGAGAGGTTGAACAGCTTCTTGCCTCAGCGCTCCTTCAACTTGTTTCTTCTGTTTTGAAAATTCTTTCCACGGATTTGCACATGGTTCTTCCTTTTCATGTCTTTAGGCCATTCCTGAAATGACACCTTATCCAAACATCCTTCCATGAGTCCTGTGTCATTGGCACCTTTGCCCTATCAATTTTTCTTAATGACATCCATCATATTAGTCATCATTTATTGCCTTCATCCCCCGACTCGAATGCAAGTCCCTGGGTTCTGTGCCCTTGTTTTTCACTGTGGTTTCACTGGCACATAAGGAGAGTGCCTGGAACAAAGTAGGAACACAATAAAATTTATTGAATTAATTCAGAAAAGCTGCATGGAGGGATGGTGTGGAGACTTGGTAAATATGGATTTAATTATAGAAGCCTCCTGGGGTGGTATCCATTTATGTGGTGGCTGGAGCTGGACACTGGGGCTTAAGGCGTATGCTCCTCTCTAGCCTCTAGAATTCCTAGGTGCATACGGGAAAGAATGTTTCCCCTCTGGGAACACGGCTACTTCTGATTTCATTAATGTATTTTTATTTATGACGGATATGTACCAAGGGAAATAGCATTCTTAGTCCATTCAATTACATATCGAATCTCCTCTCAAATCCTGACTTAGATGGAGAAGCAATCATTAAAAAATTTTGATTACCTCAGAGATTTCCCGTGAGAACAGTTACTGTTGGTTCCACAATACTGTAGCTAACTTGGCTTCAGTGTCTGGTGACGTACACATTCCCTCCATCCTTGGACCGCGGAATGTCTACACAGATTTGCCCACTCCTGTATTTGATGCAGTAATGCTAAGAGCACCTGGACTTCTTCCTATAGGTAACCTGGTTGCTCTGAAAATAGAGTAGCTTTCATTTGTGGGGTTTTTTTTCCACTTTTAGTTTTCTGGTCCTTGTCCTCAACTCACAGGAGGAGACTGAATCAAAATCTCTATCTTAATTATTCTGAGACTTTGTTCATTTCTTTATAATGCATCAGTGGCTTATAATTTTGTTTTTCTCTTTCTAATACCTTAGTACATTTATTGCCATCAGTGCTTCTTAGATTTAAAAACGAATGCTATTACATTTCATCAGAGCACCAAATTCCTAGACCAGCAATTTGTGTGTGTGTGTGTGTGTGTGTGTGTGTGTGTGTGTGTGATATGCTGGGGATTGAACCCAAGGGCATTCTACCTTCGAGCTACACCCCTAGCCCTATTTATTTTATTTTTTAATTTGGAAAGAGGGTCTCACTAGGTTGCTGAGGCTGGCTTTGAACCTGTAATCCTCCTGTCAGTCTCCCAAATAGTGGGATTACAGGCATATGTCACCATGACTGGCTGCACATGCATTCTTTGTATCAAACTTTTTTGCCTAACATATGTTTCTTTAATTCATCAAATTACTAATCATTGTATATTAATTGATGTCTTAATTTTGGATTTCCATTGACTTCCTTGGCAAAAGTGATGGCAAACATATTTATTATATGTCCATAAATACATGACTTCCTTATGTACTTACAAATTAATAGATGGTTTTAATATTATATACAATCTACTGTAAATGCAACTGCAATCACTTATTAAATAATTATATAATTTATTTACATATAATCCATTATGAATGCTATATGCAATTCTATAAGAATAAAAATCTTGATAAAACTATTTGAGTCATTACCATAATCTTCCCATCTTTAACAGTAGTGTAGACCAAAACATACCATTTTAATTCAATAGAAATGGCTAGCTCACTGGGAAGCTTAGTAATTTGACTGCTAGAATGACATTGACAAGTGAATTAAATTAAAAGAACATTTCTTTGAATACTGAAACTCCAGTGGGTAACCCTCTATAGAAACTTTATTTTTCACAATGGCATTTATTTGAAAAATTGACATAATCAATAACTGGAGTGGAATTACACTTTTAATTGTAACTTCTTTTATGAATCATATGGAATCCTTAAAATCAAGTATCTCTTTATTAAAATGAATAAACCTTTCTCATTTGTCCATTTAAAAATAATCACATTAAAAGTAGGTTTTTATTATATGTTCATTTGCCTTTCTCTTCACTAAAGAAAAAGCTCTTGAAGGGCAGGCTATGCCTTTCTTTTCAGCATTCCCAGGACAACACATGTTGGACACATGACAGATGTTTAAGGGTTTGTGCATATGGCGAATTCAATTCCCAGTTACATCTAGGTTTCTGCTGTACCAAGAACTTATTTGAAGTTATATTGCAATATAATTGCCTTGTGGTATTTGATGAAAATTGTACTATGCACGAATCAGAATGGATGCTGACCAACACTAGATAAAATATTAGACAAATTCAGAGACAGACTGGGTAGTGCACATCATAGCATGGAATGGGGGAGTGGATTTAAGGATCATAAGAAAACAGGCATGAGGTTTTTCTCTTCTTTTTTTTTGGAATTTCTTCTTGGTGATATATTTCTTTAAAACAGTACACTTGTCAAAGCATGTTCTTTGTGAGGTTAATTTGAACTTTCAAATAACATTATGAGTTATATATGGCAGAAACTATAATCTCTCTTTTAAAAATAGAAAGAAAAACTTATGAAGTGAAAGGCAATTATTTGCCCAAGGTCACAGAGTGAATCAGATTTGAACCTTGAATATAATCGTATCTTAATGTGCAATGTAGAATATTGTAACATATATTTTCAAATAAATTCCAATATTCTGGAAAAGATTGGTATAATTAATTACGAGCTGATCTTGAGATGTGCCAATTTATGTTGCTATTGTTAGATTTAAATAGTGTTGATTGACTATGGCACTCACAGTGTACTGCACATTAATAACCTCAATGCAAAATTCATTAATTTCAGGAATCATCTGTATCATGGCACCTATGATCACTCCTTTAACCTTCTTTTCATTAGAAATACTAAATATGTGAATATACACAATGGCAATTGGCATTTTCTTTTATAAATCATTGCTACAACTCAAAGATTGTATGATACTTGAAAAATGAGTTCATGCTTCCTTTTATCTATGCCTTACCGTAATGCTTAATAACAAGCCAGGTGTGGTGGTGCACACCTGTAATTCCAGTACTTAGGAAGCTAAGAAAGGAGGATTGCAGGTTTGAAGACAGCCTCAGCAAGTAGTGAGACTCGTCAACCTAGTGAGACCTTGTTTTAAAATTAAAAAAAAATAGAGAGCTGGGGGTGTAGCTCAGGGGTAGAATGCCTCCGGGTGAAATCCCAAGTAGCATAATAAATAAACAAATAAAATGCTCAATAACAATGTACATTTTCAACAAATATGTTTATCATACATCTTGAACATCAACATCCTCTTCTTACCGTCCAGTTTTCTGTGTACGAAAATAGACTAGGCAAATTTACAAACTATTTATTTATGAAGCAATTAAACAGAAAGTGCGAGAAAAATAAATGATTAAATATTAATGCAGACCACACATTCTCAATAGTGATCTTAAATTTAAAACAAAAGCTATAAGAAGTATGAACACAGAATAATTGAAGACAAATTCTTATTGTAGATTATCACAGAAAATATCACAGAATTTAGAGCATACCATTGTCTTTTCACATGTCCTTAATTACATATTTAAAATTTCATTGTCCTCAAACAATTTTATAAAAGTAGTTTACAACTTCCCCTTTTTAATTTGCAAAGTTAAGATATCAAGGACTTTTGTTGTTCAGTGACAGTAAACTATAAATCTATGACACAAATGAATCTAAACCTTCTCAAGTTGCTTATTTTTATTCTTCTTTTTGTTTGACATAATTCCCTCAACTATCTCATTGGAAAGTTTTTCTCATGAATTTTTCAATCAGATTTCACAGTTCAAAAAGCTGAGATATATTTCTGAAAAGCCTTATTTCAATAATCTTTTGAATTTCTTCTTGATTTCTATTGAGTTTTCCACATGTAAAGTAAAAATTTCCCCCACATATATAGTATGAATTAAAGGATCATCACTGTCTGACTTTTCTATTTAAATGAATTACTGTATCTCAGATTAGAAAAGGAGGGACAGGAAATCAATGGAATTAATTGATACTGTGTATGGAACAATGCAATGTAAGTATTAAACCTATGATAAAGACATGACATGTATTCTTATTTTACATTAAAATTAGAGTTAAAATTGTGTGATAGTAGAAAAATCATTGCAGAGCTTGGAGATAAATCCAAAAGTGTGAAAATTAGAATGGAGACTGCATAGGATGTCTTTAATGAGATCATTACTTTTTTTGTTGTTGCTGTTAATGGCAATTGTCTTGCTTTGCTATTTCACTATGTTTTTTCTTTAACTTTTTCTGCCAATTACTTACTCTGCTTCATTGGTTCTAAGTGATGCAATACACTAAATCACTTGATCTTAGACATCACTTTTGAGGGCTACTCCTCGGTTAATTTTATGGCAGCTATATACTATAGTTAGATGTTAATACCATACAATATGGGCCAAGTCTCATTCTATTTCCCCCCTGGTAATGAATCACATAATAAGAAAAATTGCAATTAGATACTTTGAGATATACATTACTGAATGATTTTCTCAGCTGTGAACTTCATAAATTTGTGATCAAAATTTATGTCAATTCTTTTATAATATAATCAAAACTGCTTTCCAAAAATATGACTATTTGTTCCTTCTATCATTAAATATACTATTAGACAATGTTATATTCTATTTGTACATATTATTTGTTATTGAAAACAATCAATTGGCTTGCTTTTTATTGCCCAACCATAGACTGTCCATTTATTTGTTTGTTTTGATTTGTGGTACTGGGAATTGAACCCAAGGTCATCCTGCCTCTGAGCTACACCCCCAGCCCTATTTTATTTTATTTTTTACTCTGAAACAGGTTCTCACTAAATTGTGGAGGGTCTCACTAAAGTTTCTGAGGCTGGCTGCAAACCTGTGATCCTCCTGTCTCAGCCTATCAAGTACTAGGATTACAGGTTTACACCATCACACTCGGCTCCCATCATGGGTTGTTAATAGTTCATAATTAACTGTCTAATTGCAATTTTGTTAGATGTGAAAATCTAATGGAAGTATGTGCTATCTATGACACTCCCAACAGAATGCAGGCCTCAAAAATCTTGGAAATGCCTAAATTCAGAAAACTGTACCATATTAACATGTTATATTGGTATAAAGATCCATGAACAAATTCATCTTGAGGCTAAAATATACTGATGCTCTTATCAATCAGTATATTGTTTATTGTTTTCAGGGTTAGTTAACATGTGATTTAACATAGCAGAGGAGAGACATGTAAGGTTATCTGACATTTGCTATCAAATTTAAATCCTGGAAGCCTAATTGAATGTACAGTTAGAAGCCAAAGTTAAGACCTTATTAAACCAAACATCTTCATTTTTTTTCTTTATCATCAACCACTTTATATACCACCATCTGGAATAACTTTTTCCTAAAAACATAATAATCATTTCCCAGACTCTGCTTAAAATTTTTTACATTTGTTCATTGCTTGTCAGATAAACATTTGCGTCAACCAACATTTTCAAACTTATTTTTAACCTAATCTAAATGTTATGTTTGTAAAAAGCATGCAGGCTGCACTAATCCCTGAACATTCCTTGTACTTTTTTCCATACATAATTTTCTCTCAAATTGTTCTACAAGTCTAGAATTGCTTTCCCTCTACTCTGATCATTCACATGTTTATAATTCTTTAGGGTTTGGGTAAACTCTCTTATTATAAAGCTTTCTGTAGCTTCTCCCTCTGAGCATCTTTAAAAACATGGTTGTTCATGTCATTAAGTTTACAATTTAAATCATGTGTTTCATGTTGTTTCAGTCAGCATTCTCACTGCTGTAATCCAAAACACCTGACTACCAAAACTTGCAGGAAGAAAGATTTGCTTACAGTTCTAGAGATTTCAGGGGTTCAGTCCATGTTAGGCCAGTTGAAGTCTGCAGAGCTCAGGGCATGGCATGGGGAGTAGAGAGCGAGAGAACAAGGACTCTGCTCTCACATCACTGAGCCCAGAAGCAAGAGAGAGAGCAAGGGGAGGAGGGGCAATATATAATCTTTAAGGACACATCCCCAGAGACCCTTCCTCAGCAACCAAGCCCCACCTCCAACATCTCTATAAGGTCTAGGGGGTCATTCTAAATCCAAACCATAACACAAGTCTTTTTAATTTAAGAAATATTGAATATCTTCCAATGTGCTCAGTGCAGTAGGGCCTTGGTACTCAAAGTGTGGTCAGAGGAACCAGATTCATTGTTAAAAATGCATAAACTTGAAATCCTGCCAGGACTACTAAAAATGTTTACATGTTTTAAAGCATCACATGGTACCACATAGATATGTGTAATTTTTATGTTCTAATGAATTACTTAAAAATAAATAAATAAATAAAGCAGATTCAAATCCTGGTAACAAGATCCCTAGGCAGTTATAGTGGGAGAAACCCCATTTTGGAGGATAGAAATATGTACTTATCATAATACTTGGCCTCATCCAGTTCAACAACTAATAGCAGGACATTAAATAAGTCAGTAAAAGTAAGGATTGGGAGAGAAATATATATAAAGTTTCAGTATATGTGTGGTGCTAAAGGGAAAAAAAAGACTATAACCAAATGTGATTATAAATCAGTACCATGAAGTACCATTAATAATAATAAATACTTATTTCCTGATTCTAGTATATGTACCTGGTTCAATGCTAGGCATTTAACATGCCTTGTTTCTAGTCCTCACAATGCCCATGCAAGTTAGTTACTGGTACCCTCATTTAACAGATGAGAAAATGAGAGTTCAATAGGTTAAGTACTAGCTAACAAGTGTCCAGATCAGGATTTAAAACCACATCTATTTCCTTTGTTGTTTCAACCTTGTGACTTTCCCTTGCCTAAGCTTATCAAATATAATACCTTTTCCATTCAATATGTGAGATTTCTCCCAAACTTGATTGCAAAGCCTTTTAAGTTTTCCTTCCTTCCTTCTTTCCTTCTTTCCTTCCTTCCTTCCTTCCTTCCTCCCTCCCTCCCTCCCTCCCTCCCTCCCTCCCTCCCTCTCTCCTTTCATACTAAAGATGAAACACAGGGACATTTGATCTCTGAGATACACCCCCAGTCCTTTATTATTATTATTATTATTTTTTTAATTTTGGAAGAGGGTCTTGCTAAGTTGCTGAGTGTTTCATTAAATTGCTGAGGCTGGCCTGGAACCTGAGATCCTCCTGTCTCAGCCGCCCAAGTACTGGGATTATAGGCGTGCACCACCACATCCAGCTCAAGTCTATTTTATACTTGTTTGATTCTCCTATGGAACTCATTGGAGTCCATAAATAAATTTTTTCAATGATATCTTAAAAATAACAATTCTTGAAAGAAGAATTTTTAAAGTTTTAGTTATATAGGGCATTGAGTCATGTGGCTTAGCCATAAGTATCTAAATATAAAGCAAGAGGGTTAAAATGTGTGCATGTGTATATACAAATATTTTGCAGACTGAGAGAATATGATAATGATATTAGTGTGAAGGTTCCATGATTCCGCTATAAACCCCTGAATAGGGTGGGGATTTGGTATATATTTTATATATTACTTGTTTGTTTACTTATTAAGAGAAATCATGAGACTTTACATAAAATAATTTTGCATGCCGGGCGTGGTGGCGCACACTTGTAATCCCAGTACTTTGGGAGGCAGAGACCGGAGGATCCCGGTTCGCGGCCAGCCTCAACGCTCTCGCTCTCTCTCTCCCTCTCTCTCTCTCTCTTTCTCTCCTTAGTGAGGCTCTCTGCAACTTCGTGAGACCCGGTTTCAAAATAAAGTATAAAAAATAGGGCCGGGGGCATAGCGCGGAGGTAGAACGCCCCTGCATTCCATCCCCAGTACCGCAAAAAAAAATAATAATTTTGCATGACTAATGAACTGAATAACCTAATAATTCTAAGGTACATAATCTTTGGGTTGAAAACCCAATTCATTGGTTCCATAGAAAACCTGGCATATCTATTTTTGAAGAAGCGTCATGCTCCCTCACTTAAAAGAAATCCTTTGAATGTAAATATATTATTCTTCACGCATCTCTGAACTTTGAAGTTGATGTCTTAATAATTAAACCGTTTTTGTAGAGAAGTTTAACATATGTTGACTTCTTCTAAAGTAAACTCAGACACATCCGTTATAGCTTGTTTGAAATTCAATATAATGTGGTAATAAACCATTTGCTTAAGTAGAGGATTATTGATTTCGGGGTAAGTGACATTTTTCTTTTTTTATTTAACTTTATACAACCTATATAGTGCACTGTAAGACTTTCCATCATAACTTGGTCAGGTCAGAATGAATTAATGAAAAAGAAACGGGCTTTTTAGAAACAAGGCTATTTTCACCCTAAAAAAAAGACATCCTTTCATTTTTTGTATAGTTGAATGCCATTTTTCACAGAAGTATCAAGGGTAGCTGGATTCTTTCAGAAGGATGAATAAAAGAGGAAGGAGCCCCATTCATAGCACTTCTCGACTCTGTCTTCATCAGTCAGTGGCAGTTGTAAATGGAGACACTGAAGTTTGTTCCTTTAGTCTTGTTTTCTTCTTGCACTTGCAATGTTTTCTGTTTTCTTCTTTTAATTCAATCTCAGAATGTGTTTTTCTATTACCAATTGCCTAGGAGTTTTGAATTATTTGTACTCGAAGACAGCACAGTTTACTAACTTTAAAATCACCATTATTTTATTTGAAAAGCTTGTGTTAAAATGAACAGATCTTAAAATTGAAAAAAAAACTTTAATGAAAAGCTCACTTCACTATCAGTATTGTTTAATTTTTGCCACCAGGATAGCCCAAAATTTATCACAGATTTCAAAATGTACCAGCCTGTATTTGGGAACCCCTGGGTTAAACAGTACAGGCAGGGGTATCATCCACAGAGTGTACTGCAAAAATTGGCACCCCAACCTCCAATGTGTTTATCAGAAGCAAAAATGATAGGCTGTGGGGTGAGATGGCAAAGAGGAAGAGAGGCCCCAAGTGACAAGATAATTTGGGTGTATGTTACCAATAACATTTCTAATTTACCTGAGTTCTTTTGCATGTCAGGATTTCTACTTGATCACCATCATCCAACTTATTTGAGTGAAGACATTATGACTAATTACTTCTTCCTCTTCTTATCAGTGGGAAGAAATAGCTTACTGCTTGAAATCAAGAGTTTTTCCAAATTCCAAAACAATAAATCAATGAAAAATTTGCTTAGTGTCTCCCAAGAAATTTAAAGTCTTTTGTAAAAGGAAATCTCAGGGGAGAATACTTAGTAGGAAGTTTTGCTCTTTTATACTAAAACTGCAAATGATTTTTATCACATTTTGTTTTCTTGGATTTAACTTCTTCACTTTTTTAAAAATATATTCACTGAGCTACCATATGGAGGTGCTGTGCTAGAGAGGGGTGAATAAGATAAACACAGTCCCTACATTCAGTGTTTAGTCTGGATTTCTAATTGTATTCTGGAGCTAGATATTATGGATTATAAATGATTGAAAATGACTGAGTGCTCTTAAGAAAGCTAATTTTTTTTGCAGTTAGAATTCTGTCAGGTTCTTATATAAAAGAACGAACAGCAGCATTTAGATGAAAAACATAAAACTTTTAAATATCATTTAATTGAGATTATTTACTTTTTATAATTTCTATCCTTATGAAATTATCCTCAAGAATCTCATCATTTGAGGTAACAGGAATTTTTTTATACTATTGGACAGAAAATATTAATTCTAAAGACATTAGGAGATACTCATTGCCTGAATATGAGCTTTGTGAATAAAGCAACCACTTTAGTATCTTATATGCAAAACAAATCCTTTTCATTGTTTTGTTTCACAAACAGATTTGAGTAGGGAGACTACAAATCTTGCTTTTGTGTTTGTTTCACAAGTTCATAATTAGATGTTCAGTTTTCAAAAGATTACAAACCAAGAATAGTCATGGCAATAAGAAAAATAAAATTAAGGCTCCCTGACTGCTGAGCTGATGTTCTTTAAGGAACTACAGCATGTGACTATATTCTGGTTGTTTGGTTTCTGTTGCCATTGTTACAAATTCTATTTCATGCCTGTAAATTATATTTTCTGCATTTGCATGCACAAGACACCATTTATTACACCAATATTTGGTTTGCTAGTATCCTGCATTAATAATTAGCTGCTTTATTTCAACTGTTCATACAGTTTATATGAAGTTGCAATCTTGAAGAACATGTATGTTTTGAAGCTTATTAAAGATGTTTATCTTCATAAAACATACATATATCCTTAGTCAATAGGCCAGGTACTGAGTTAAAAGTTTAGTTATGTTTGCATTTTCTAGAATGCTAACAATTTCACTCCTTTCATTCAGTCACTCAGCAAACATTGAAGACATGCCTACACATGAGCTATAGACTCATGAACACTTCCAAACATTCCTTGGAAGAGTGAGTAAAAATAATGACTTTCAGCTTTGGGATTTCCTCTGGCAAATCTTCCTAAAACCTCTAATGTTGAGTACATAGGACATCACAAAGAAACACTTTGTCTATGTTCTTTTTTAAACTCATGTGTCTACCCTGAAATATAGCAAAATTTTTACTGAATAAAGTTAGTTTACACTAAATTATACTGTAACTGAAAAGGCCTTTCCTAATTGAGTGTAAATCAAATCACTAATGTGGTGATTAGGAAAAATTTACACCAGGAAAAAGACAATAAAAGCTTGCATTTTTCCTAAAAAATCTTTTCCTTAGGAAACAATGACAGTCTTAAAAATACACTCAATGTTAACTAGATTAATAATTGAACACTTCTATAATACATAAAACACTTCTAGCTGAGTATGGTGATACACATCTGTAATCCCAGTACTTGGGAAGCTGAGACAGGAGGATCACAGGTATGAGACCAGCCTCAGCAACTTAGTAAGACTCTCAGAAACCTAGCGAGACCCTGTTTCACAACAAAAAATAAAAGGGCTGGGATGTAGCTCAGAGGTAGAATGCCCTTGGGTTCAATCCTCAGTACCAAATAAATGAATAAATAAATGAACAGGCCGGGCGTGGTGGCTCACACTTGTAATCCCAGTACTTTGGGAGGTGGAGACCGGAGGATCCGGGTTCGCAGCCAGCCTCAGCTCTTTCTCTCTCTCTCTCTCTCTCTCTCTCTACTTAGTGAGGCCCTCCACAACTTCATGAGACCCGGTTTCAAAATAAAGTATAAAAAAATAGGGCCGGGGGTGTAGCGTGGAGGTAGAACGCCCCTGGGTTCAATCCCCGGTACCGCAAATAAATAAATAAATAAATAAATAAACAAACAAACAAACAAATAAATAAGACATTTCTAATGAGGTCCATAGAAGTGGTGCAGGTGGGATTCAGTTCAGAGGTTCAATGGGAAACAGTCCTTTGTAAAGAGACATTATATCAAAAAGAAAACAATTAGATTCACTGTTATTGGGATAGAGAGGTTAGATGGCTTCCACACCATATATAGACTTTTAAAATTTTTTGCGAACTGTACTTAGTATTTACAATTCAAATAGAAAATAGTTTATATGTAGCTATGAAATTATGTTTTATAGGAGAGTCACTTGATTTACAGTTGACTTCACATTTTGATTCTGGTTTCAAGTCAAGGAAGTGGATAAATTGGCTTAAAGCAACATCCTTACAAGAATTTGGAATATGTATTCATTCCAAAATTCCAATTTTGCTGTACGGCATCTTGCTGTAGTACAGAGTGTGGCATAGAACTATGATTGTGGATGTGATCCAGAAGAATGTAATTACTAGAAGCACCTTGTGTTTCCTATTTCATGTATAACATGCCCCCAGATCATGGGGTATGTCATCATGGGGGACACCTGGGACTTGATGCCTCTGTCTTGTCTTCTGATTGTGACATTTTCTGTTATTGGTGGGGTCAATATAGCATGATTAATGTGATCACTTGCTTGGTTGAATCCATTTTTTAAATGCTTGTGACCCCTGTGGTCAGTTACATGTGCAAATGTGGCTGCAGTGCCACATGTTTGGGAAATCAAGCAAACAAGGTGAAACGAAGAAAAGGAAGAGCTAAGAAAATGATTAGGCACTGGAGTCTGAAGGGTGCTCATGTGTGACCCATCTTGATGTAAACAAGGCACATTTTAACCTAACACACCCACAGAGGCACACAAACATGCATGCACACCACATCTGGAACAGCTTCACAAAATATTTTCCTTCATTAAACCTAATCAAATGAGATGCAAAGTATTGTCTCCTATTCTATCCTATTCTATTCTATTCTATTCTATTCTATTCTATTCTATTCTATTCTATTCATGTCTGTTAATAATACGACTGTCCCTACAAAGGAAGTAGATTTCATTTCACTAATGTATCATGATCTGTAGCTGGTGTAAACTACAACTAGTGTCAATGAGTGGTTCTTAATATGGAGTACATAGATACGTTTGAAGAGCTTGTGAAAGCCCTGAAAGGATTTAAGGAGATGAATCATTTCCATCAGATTCTCAAATGAATTCATGGCATCCTTTTGAGATAATAAAAGCTAAATAATATAGAGCTATTTACAGTTAGAGCAGTATGTAACACATGTGGATCACATTAACACCTTTATATGTATCATCTCATTTAATCTACACAGCAGCCTTTATAGGTTGGTATGAATTTTCTAGCTGAGGAAATCAATGCTAAATAAAGGAAAAGAATTTTTATTAATTCACCAAAGTAGAAAATTATAAATAAAATCTTAATACAGGGAGGTCTATTCCAAAACTGATTAAGCCTGCAAATTTCAGTAAACTAATCTCTTTCTTTCCTTCCCTCCTTCATCCCTTCCTCCCTTCCTTCCTTCCACAGGAAGATTTCTTGATGCTAGGTGTTATGGCTCATGCCCATAATCCTGTTATTGGGGAAGCTGAAGCAGGAGGAACTCGGGTTCAAGGCTAGCCTCAGAAACTTAGTGAGACCCTGTTTAAAAATAAAATAAAACAATAAAACAGCAGGCTAGGGGTGTAGCTGAAAGGTAGAGTACTCTTGGGTTCAATACCTAGTACCACAAAAAATCAAAACAAGCAAAAGCAAAACAAAACAGACACACACACACACACACACACACACACACACACACATACACACACACAGAGATTTCCTTATGATCTGTGCTGTGCCATACACCATGAACATAAAATATAAAAGTAACTCATTCTGCTCTGAAAGCCTTCACTGTCTAGTGAAGGAAGAACAGCATTCAAGGCTGAAGGACATTTCAAAACTATGAAAAGAGTCAGAAAAACAGAACCAGACCACAAAACAAAGGCAAGTCCTTCCATCAACAAGAAATCCTTTGTAAGTTCAATGAGAGAGCAGAAAACCATGCTAGATTTGACAGCTTCTACTTTTGTACTCTAGGAATCTGCCACATTCTACCTATTTTGAAATTCTTGGCATTAGACTGGTGCACTGCACTGGGTCACCTGGAAGGTCTCTGGTCTCAGGTGCATTTTCTTGAGAGTTAGCATGTTAGTTCTAGACCTACTTTTCACAGTGATGAGATCCATTACTTTTTGTTGCAGCCTATACAAAAATCTTCACAGTCACCTGTAGTGTCTTGGTTATGGAAATAGGGCCCAGGTGATGCAGGGCTGGAAATGATTGCTACTGAACAATTTTAGTAAAGTGCAAATTCTTCAGATATAGATGTAACTCAAAAAATCAGACCATTCCTGTCAACTTCTCTGACAAGATGAATAGTAAAGATTTATAATTATAGCAAAACAGAAAATCATTTGAAACCAAATTACTTATTATAGTAGACAAAAGCATACTCAACCTATAAGCTAAATGCTTACTTTTCTTCCTCCATTTCACATAAATTTAAATAAAAACATCCTTGCAGTAGATAGCGGATAACATCATTTATTATTATTAGAAATATGTGCAATGTAGGTGAAGCATATAGCAGTAATTAATTCAAGTTAGTGTTATCTGCTAAAATGCTTGGTGTGATTTGAAAGTATTCAGATTTTAAGAAAATGTCAACCTATTATGTGTAAATGCAGAGTCAATATGGGAGGTTACAACTAATTTCAATTATTCTAAAATTCTTCTTTTGGAATTGTCTTTATAGTCAGTTATGAGCCATATTGGGAATTATGTCTCGATTTCCAGTTTTATAACCTTTGTCAAATTTTGAGCCCCAATTCATGCACCATACTTTGCTTATTGAAAATTTGGTTTTCACTAAAAAATTAATCATTACAGAAGAAGACTTACTACCATTTAAAAATATCCTACAAGCTCTGAATGCAATTCCTAATGAAGGACCTAGAAACACTGATAACAAAGCTAGCATTCCTGAAGTAAATAAGTGGCCTACTTATAGAGGGATTACTTTGAAGGAAACCCAGTTGTCCATGTATATAAATTCTGATAATGTTGATAAAATTTCCGCAATGGCAGCATCCCATTATAAAATGTAACAATAACCCTCCCACTAAGAAAAGAAAAACTTCACATCCTCAGAGATATATTCCTAATATTGCTGCAATGTTCATTTTAACATAATTGATGTGTCTTTACAAAGAGTGTCCAACTATTCTGAGGGTCCTCTCCTGACCTGACCAAGGAGAGGATGGTTTTGGCATAGGTTAGGATAAGGCTGTATCAACACAGAGATTTGGGATGATACTTCTTGGTCACTTGGTTTTTCCCACAGGATGGTGGTGGGGTTCTTTCATTCTGTGGATGTTTCCAGACAACATAATAGGGCCACATTATAATCCTTTTTTGTAGTACTGAAGATGGAACTTGGGGTTGTTCTTCCTCTGAGCAACACTCTTCAACCCCCTTTTATATATATATTATTTTGAAACAGTGTCTTATTAAGTTAATACATGCTGGCCCCCAACCTGCAATCTTCCTGTCTCAGCCTACTAAGTACTGGGATTATAGGCATGCACCACCTTGCCAGGCTCCAGAATACAATCTTAGAATGATGCTTCTCATTCTTTTTCTTCTCAAGAGATACACAATTGCTGAAGCTGGAAATCTGGGATCATTCCCTTCATCTAACCATAAAACTCTGAATCATCAGCAATTTACCTCCAAAACATAATCTTAAATCAAGTAACTTATTTTCATGTTTATTTTTTAATTTTTTAATTTTTATTTTATTTTATTTTTTTGCAGTACCGGGGATTGAACGCAGGGGTGTTCTACCTCCGCGCTACGCCCCCGGCCCTATTTTTTATACTTTATTTTGAAACCGGGTCTCATGAAGTTATGGAGGGCCTCACTAAGGAAAGAGAGAGAGAGAGAGAAACAGGGGGAGAGAGAGAGAGAGAGAGAGACAGGGAGAGAGAGAGAGCGAGAGAGCTGAGGCTGGCCGTGAACCCGGATCCTCCGGTCTCCGCCTGCCAAAGTACTGGGATTACAAGCGTGCGCCACCATGCCCGGCTCCATCAATCTTTCTTTCAATAGCAACAGAAGGGGTCCTCTTTACAGGTAAATCTAAACATGGGGCGCCCTTGCAATGATCACTATTTGCAGTCTGTTTCAACTGGAACAACATCCAAATTCTTTGCCATGCTCTGTAAGGCCTTAAATGAGTCACTCTCTCTTCTGCCTTTCCCTTGTTTTTTTTTTTCTCAGTAGTTACTGGCACTGGTCCTCCCTGAGTTCTTTGACCAAGCAAAGCTTTTCCTGGGCCCTGTGAATGGAGACTTCTCATTGGTTGCATTCAGATTCCCTTCTTCACGTTAACTGAAATACCAACTTCTTGGAGGCCCCATTGTTCGTCACACTACTGGAAGCTATGTTCTCTCTCTCTCTTTTTTTTTTTTTTTTTTTG